>JBBPSI010000080.1:0-104554 GCA_038093515.1 Butyriboletus loyo
TATCTGAATTCAGGACCTGGCGGCGTCGGCGGTCTTTTCGTTCATGACAAGTGGGAAAGCGAGAAAGCGCCACAGTACGCATTTCTTCACCGCTTCCGGTTACAAGATTGCTGGACTAGAATTTTACCACACCTTAGGTATGCAGGGTGGTGGGGACATGACCCTGTCACACGATTTTCGATGCCCCCTAAATTCTCTGCCATACCCGGTGCTCAAGGGTACCAACAATCCAATCCATCGGTGTTGGCAACAGTTTCATTGCTTGGCAGCTTGCGGGTATTCGAAGAAGTCGGCATGATGGAACCCCTGCGCGAACGATCAGTGTTGCTGACCGGCTATTTGGAGAGTCTGTTGGTCAAATCAGCATTTTATGTGGCAACCAACTTGGTTTCCGAAAAATACCCACCTGAAGATGAAACACGGGCCCGGAAACTACCGCCTGCTTTCACCATCATTACTCCCGACGCCCCGGAGTCGAGGGGTGCCCAGCTGTCTCTGCTCTTCTTTCCCGCTGGGTCGGGTATTATGCTAAGAGTATTCGACTGCTTGTTATCGAAGGGTGTTGTCGGGGATGAGAGGAAGCCCGACGTTATGCGGCTGACACCTGCCCCACTGTATAGCACGAAGCTAGACTGCGAACGAGCAGCCTTGGCGTTAGAAGAGGGATTTCAATTATTAGTAAAGGAATACGATTAAGAAGTCATTTGCATGTACTTAGTACCTCCACACCCACAACACCGCTGATGTAGTTGTCTATCATGACAATATATTTGGAACTGTTTAGGATATCATTGTGTTCGTCATCCAAGTCATCGAACGACTTGGAAACCAGACATGGTCTTTGCCTCAGGGAATCATACATTGCCTCGCTCTGATGCTCATCTATCAGCGTGTCCCCTTTAGAGTGTACGATGAACCAGCGTATATGCTGGCCTTTTGGATCGATTGTTGCTTTGATGACCGACACGTCCTCGAAAGAGTCCCTTTTTCCGAATGTATTTTCGATGAACCAGGATCTGTACGCCGGAAAACTCGAGAGTAATAAATCAATGTCGTATATGCCCTCTGACATGATGATGGCTGCGATGGATTGAACGAGTTCATCAGATGGACAAACGGTCCCCGAGTCGCCCGGCATGTGCAAGAAAATGGTACAGAGCATGTGTGCGGAGCAACTGTGGCCGATCAGAAAGAGCTTGCTCGGTTTTCGAAGCAGATGCCCCCCGTTCTCGGTGTGCCACCAAAGGACGAATTCGAGGAACTGGAGGGCATCCTTGGCGTGTGCTGGATGGCGGAGGTGATTGTCTGGTGTGGGCTCCGTGGGTGTGAGCCGATAGTTGGGAAGCGCGACTGGGTATCCTGTGGATGTGGCGAGCTTGCGGCCCAAGGCAGCATGATCGGCCTTGTCTTCCCTGATGCCGTTACGATCTCAATATGCTCGAGTCGGATGACGATAAAATGCCTCACGTTCTCCACGCACCCCCGTGGATGAAACAGATGAGAGCGGAAGGGTCTGGTAGATGCCTTGGGACGTAAATGTCAAACGTCTGGAATGTGTTTAGTGGTGCCGAGGGGAGGTACGAGACACCGAGATATTCGACGAGCTCCATGAGCGCAGGGGAGAAGGAGCACCAAGTAGCGTTATGTAAGTAGTGACGTCGTTCTCTCGTTGTTCGATCGGACACGGGCGAAGGGGACAACCTATAAAGTCTGATGAACTGGCCTCGCTCTCTTCTTCCGTATCATTCCACGTAATAATGGCTCTCACCGCGTCCGATTTATGCAAAGTGAGTCCATCTCCAACGCTCTCGCTGTCTCCTTCTCTGAGTCTCGTTAGATCATGTAAGTTCAATCGAGCTTCGCAACCACGTCCAGCTCAATTGTTCCATAAAGCATCGCTGTTATCTTGCCACCACTGGCAGTCTTCCTCGAGCGGGGCTGCGGCGCTGATTTCGTATGTCTCCCCAGCCCTTTCATACCTCGCCTCACTTCTCATCCTGCCGCATATTCGTCAGCTTATCAATATTTGTCTGACGATTCTCGGTTGGCTGTAAGTACCGTCAACAGCATTTCCATAGCTGCTCTCTCTGACGTACCTTCCGCAAGGCCCGGCGTCATCCATGGTTGGCACATTCATACCATCTCTCACGTTTCTTCACTGAAGATACTCCAATAGCAATCTACATCATCTTGAAATACTGAGACCAACCTCCCGTGTTGGTTTCTGCATCAGCGACGAGAATGGTTTAAATGCCACTCAGACAGACATTGGTCTCTAGTGTAATTGAATGTCGTGTAACGTCCACATGAATTTACTCGCTCTCCTCTTCTCCCTCTTCCGATTCATCGTCATCATCGTCTTCTTCCCCTTCGTCATCCTCCGATGTCATCTGTGGTTTCACGGAACCAGGTGGCTGTGGTACAAGAGTCCCAGGCTTGACATCATCATCTCCCTCCTCGTCCTCATCTTCCTCCTCGCTCTCCTGCTCGTCGAATTGTTTGATCATATGGGCTCCTACAGTCCAGCATTTCTTAAAGTTCTCCTGAGACGCTGGAGGCTTCACCCCTTCGCCTTGTGCACTCGGTTTCTTGTACCAGTTCCGAATGTCGTCTTCCTCCACAATGTCTTCCTGGTATAGTGCAGCAAGAATTTGTCCGAACATAGGCAAACGGTCCGACGACGCACAGTACTCCTATGAGACAATCCATGTCAGTAGCGCTGACATACATCTTGCGTCGTCATCATCACCTGCAAGATCTCGATGGTTTCCACTGCATCGACACCGCCAATCCTGTCAATTAGACTACCCCACCTGCTGATCATGGCCGCAATTTCTTGCCGTTGTGGTAGCCCACCCCCATCGACTATCTTTATCCGACTCACAATAGCTGCCACCACAGCCTCCCTGACCAGTCGGAGAGGAACGTTGCTCGCCATTCTGAGTGTCTTTAGTTCCACGGCGGCATTATCGACAGAGTGACCCTCGGCAAATGCACGGTCCAGTGACTGTGTGACCTCATGTTGGAACTCGGAAATCGCAGCAGAGTCCGCTTGAGCGACGAGGTTGGAAGGAACACTCAAAGGAAGAGACGTCGAGGAAGATGCTAGACTCAGACCACCCTCGTCCTCAGAGTCCGACTCGGATTCTGATCCTGATTCAGAGGATGTCAGCGAGCCTGGATCCGACAATTCGAGGTCAGAAGCATCGTCACCTAGCCATGACATTTTGGTAAGTATATATACTGCGTAAATGGTCACGGGAACAGAGCATACCAATGCGCATCAGTCGCTGGTTAGCGGGGTGCTCAACCTCATCGATATCTTCGTCCTCGTCAATCTTGGGCTCAGGCCATATAATCGCGTTAGATTCTGGCCCAAGTTTTTCGAGCGCAGCGGGATCCTGATCTAAAACAAGACATGAGTATTAGGCAGACATTTTTTTAACTGGCACTTACTAGCTCCCACTTCCTCGTAGTCGGAGTCTTCTTCTCCCTCGCTCTCATCCTCTTCATCGTTATCCTCTTCCTCTTCGTCGTCTGCTTCATCGTCTTCATCTTCACTGGCCTCCTCTTCGTCCGCCTCTTCGTCCTCGTGGTCATCCTGGCATTTCTTTAACAATTTCTGGAAAGGGTCCAATCTGGCTTGGGGACCGATGGTGACCTTATCGGCAATCAGACACCCCCGCTCAACCCGACTGGTCTCCTTGATCTGAACACCAGCTCCAATGATGCTGTACTCGATCATACAATTCGGGCCAATGACAACGCCATCGAAGAGGTACGAGTTGCGAACGACGGAACCCGCTCCAATGACACAACGTTGCCCGAGAACAGAAGCGACGACCTGTGCGTTTTCCGCGATCTGGCTCTTTGATCCAATGAGCGTCTGGTTGCCGATTTTGCATGTTCTGTTCGGGGTCGCGAGTGAGAACGCAGGAGGTCGCGACGTGTCGTGCAAACCCACCTGGAAAGCATGACAGAACCGTCCGCTGCGATGTACTTGTTCCCGCGGAGATGCTCGTACGAGTGTCCGGCAGGATGATTGTCGTCCGGAACGAGCGGGAACGTCCATCTAGATAGGATGTCTTTGCTGAAAGCTGAATTGGTGGAGGACGATAGCCAAGGCAAAGTAATAACCAACCTGATGGAATCGTAGCTCTTGGTGTCCTTGACGCGGGCCGCATACCCATCCTTTGCAATGTAGCAATGAATATTCTTCATAAGTAAGTCGGATGTGAGGATGCCGTGTACGAAATCTCTCCGGATGTCTCCATAGTCAAAGTTGTCTTGGAATAGTGACGGGACCTGCCATCGCATGGTCGAGTCAGTGATATGAGGAACCCTTGCAGGTGCACGTACCTCGACAGAGCAAACATCAATCGAACAATCGATGAGGTCGTTCCGGATATCTACTTCGGGATGCTCGGCAAGGATCTCACGCGGAATATTGGCGTACTTCTTGGGTGGGTAGCCAGTGACAGGCTCATAATGCAAGCACTCCGATGTTTTCGGATCCAGAACGAAGACGGCAGAGTCTCCCTTTGGTCTGATCCAAGGACGTCAGCTACGGCGTGCAAAGAAGCACTCGGAGACGCACCGGGTCCGATGGTGCGCGCCGCTCTCTTTTACTACCATCGTCATGATAGCGTCCTTGTTCGTTTTTCGACGCTCTTTGTGAACACGAACGACTTCATCGATCCGGATGTTGCTGACGAGATCACCCGTGATGAGAACGAAATCGGAAGTGATGATCCCGTGCGTGTAGATATCTCGCATGGCATCTCCAGGAGAAAATGTCTGCTTCGCAGTGACAATGGGGACGATCTTCAAGCCAGTACTGGGCTTGGACCATTTGGAGTTTCTATTTGGCCAGAGGAAATACGAAAAATGAGTAACGACGTCAAAGGAGGATTGAGATCGTGCACACTTTATTGCTGCCTTGACAAGCTCAGCATGTGAACGACATATAACGAATATTTCCTGCACGCCAGCCAGGGAAAGGCTTTCAAAGGTCCAGTCGAGGAGTGGTGCATTACAGATGGGCAGTAGACACTGGTAGTTGTGATCAACGAGTGAGGTTGGGTGAACGATCCGAGTGACTACTTGCCCTTGGCTTGTGTCTGGTTAGAGGAGCAAATCGTCTGTTGAAACTGTCTGCGAGTACTACGGCTTGAAGGACCTCTTCCTTGTCGTCAACTAATCGCTCTTTGGCGACGGCAGAAGACTTTGGAGCCATTCGTTTCCGTCAGGAGTGGGACGGTGCAGTCGAGTCACATCTCGATATCACTCATCCACCATTTTCTGGGAAGCCCTCCACATTTGATTACACGAAGGACTTATATAACATGCAAAGCTCGATCCACCCATGCGCAGAGTAGAGGGTATCAATCAGATGAATCGACATTAGCCAGTGAAAAACACGGATCGCGGTAGTCATGAGGGAGCCGTCAAGTAAAAGCAAACCACATCCAGCGAGTAGTGTAAGGGAAAGGAAAGGCAAGTCATAAACAGAAGTGGAATCCGCAGCCACCAGTGGTATAAGTCGACCACAGATGACATACCAGAGAGAATAAAACTGAAGATCGTAAATGGCGCTAGTCAAAAACTCGTTTATGCAGCGGCAGCGATAACGGGGGCAGCAGCAGGAGCAGGTTCAGATGCCTCAGTGGGAGGCTCCGCAGCAGCGGGAGCAGGCGCATCCGTAGCGGGGTTCTCCAGTGGTGGAAGAGGAGTTGGCTCATCAATCACGGGAGGGTTCTCGTCCACCTTTGCAGGCGTATTGACTTCCTGTTTCTTGATCTTGAAGAAATCAGTAACCCGCGCTGATATACGGCGGCCAACTTTGACCGCTCTGGGATCTTTATCCTTCTTTTCCTCAACCTAAGGCACCTGTCAGAATTGAATGTATATCGGTTCCGAGTTATCTTACCTTTTCTTCCTTGGGAGCCTCCGCAGCAGGGGTTTCAGCTGGCGCAGATTCAGCCGCAGGCTCAGCGGGGGTGGCAGGGGGTTCCTCAACAGCAGGTGCTGTCTCGGTCTCCTTCACAGGCTCAGCTACGGGGACCTCTTCTGCGGCGGGAGCGTCTTCTACCTTGACCGGTTCCTCAGGCGCAACTTCGGCAGATCCCTCCTCGGCAGGAGCAGGAGCGGCGGGCTCAGGCTGGGAGATTGTCACTAAAATTAGCATCGGATCAATGTGTTACTCACTTCGTCCTTCTTCTTTTCCTTTTTGGGGCTCTTAGGAGCCTTCACCTTCTTCTCGACCTGCTTGAACGGGGCAAGGATCTTAGAAAGAATCCCAGGACTCTTTGGCCTGTCCTCCTTCTTAGGAGCCTCAGCAGGTGCATCCTAGCAAAGATTTTCATTTTGAGCACGTCATCACGTCCTGCGACAATAAGAAACGCACGGCCTTGGCTTCTTCCTTGACGGGCTCAGCAGCAGGAGCCTCAGTGGCAGGCTCCGCGGGCGCGTCGGTGGTAGCCTCAGCGGCGGGTTCCTGAAAGAGAATGTGTCAATTTCAACGCGACGGCGGTTGTGTGGCACCAGGATGCTCACCGCAGCCTTGGGCTCTTCTTCCTTGGGTGCGTCCTGCGGTGAAAAAAAAATGAGACGTTACCAGAAAGAAGGATGAAAAGATGTACAACGGCGGGAGCAGCCTCAGCAGCGGGAGCAGGCTGCTCAGCAACGGGAGCCTCGGTGACGGTGACAGGCTCGACAGCGGGGGTCTCAACAGCCTTGACTTCCTCAACAGCAGCAGCAACGGTGGCCTCGGTAGCAGACATTATTGCAAGAAATGCAAATGTGAGCTGAGGACAAGGATTAGGACGGATATAGGGAAAGGGTATAGAGACGACGAACGTGAAAAAAATATAAATGAGAAGAGAGAGAAGGGCGTGCTACGCAACGCTGGGCCGTTGGCTAGAGAGAAGTAGGAGAGAGAGAGGAAGAGATACGGTTAAGAACAAATTCGCGCCCCTCTTATCCCTATTTGGCTCCGCTTACGGGCCAAACAAAACACCTAACCTAATTTTTGGAGGGTTGTCAACCCACGTACGCAGCCTCCTTTTCCGGACGTGGACCTCTCACGGGGCCTACACGACGGTGAGGATATTCACAAAATTCGGTGAGAGACGAGGAGGCCACCGTCCGCGTGTGGTCGAGGGTTCCTTGACGCGATGGTCCGTGCGGTGGCAGATCGCCAAGCCACCCAAAAGAAGGTGGGTGCACAAAGCAACGTTCAATATCACCGGATCACGTCACGGTCCAATTCAGCCACTTGCCGATCGCGACATTTCAACTCTCCCTCACACTTGGCGTGGTCTGCAGACAGGAGCCGAGCCCGGTCATGGGGCAGATCTTTTTTTTTTTTTTTCTTTTGCACAAGATAGGGCCTGTTTCAACCTCGGGTGAAGGAGAGATACCAGATTCCCACGTTGGTCATCCCATCACCGTCATGTCATCTGACGCAATGCCGACTGTTTCACGATGTCGGTTGCGCCTTCCTCGCCGAGGGATCCAACGTTACTGCAGAACGGTGTTCTGCTACGCTCCCGGGACTGGCAGGCGTGTCCTCCTTCGCCCTGACGGTACGGACTCTGCAGTATGAGAACACCCGGATTGGCAGTTGGAAGCGTTCAAGCACGCGGCCGTCTGCATAACATACTTGACAACGGACGAAATAGCTCGCATGCTGGCTCTTGACACGCCTCCACCCAACAGCCGAGTTAGTACCAAAGCATGAATCACATTGACGTGATTCTCGCATACGTTCGTGACCGACATCAGATCCGCACTCGCACCTGAAGAATCCAACGACTCTCTACCAGTACTACCTATTAATACGTGTAGTCATGGTTATGTGCTGATACGCTCGATAAAAAATTATAGACCGCCGACACCTCCTCGCTGCGTCCGTATGTATCCCAACTGAGATCCAAGGTGGAAGCGGGTATGCCATGCTGCAGCGTTGTCTTTCACTTTCACCGCTTATCCTACACGATGACTTCGGGACGACCCACTCTAACTGCGTAGGTTCTCCACAGGAAGCAACTAGTATAATCTTGGTAAATTCACCATTACTGATACGGTAATTAATGTCCACCGGGTCTCTCCTTGAAATGCACCGTCATGCTAAGTATTAGAGTAATAATTTGGTTTTCCCGGAGCCTTGCTTTCACAGATACGGCCTCACTCTCGGCCTTCGAATTCGGGTCTTGGAAATAGCACACGGTAGAAGACAGCGCTAGGACCTTGCGAACGTGCACACCGATCGACGTCAATGTTCGGCTGTTTTATCCTCGGTGAGAGTTCGTCGAGTCAACTTTGCGTCAACCTCAAACTCCACCATTGCTGTGTGGGTCTCAGACACTTACGATACCATTTGATCATCTTCACCCAGATGTGACCCCAGCGTTTGCACCATCTCCATTCTACATTACCATGCAGTATACCTGGCGGCAAGCACACGTCATTTCAAATCTAATCGTACATCCATTTACTGTTATCATCGATGGCAGCTCAGACCTGGACGGTCACCAGATCCATGGTCGTTACGCAAAATTTGTATAGAATAAACAGACAGCCCTATGTCCCTACTCAGCCTTGTGCCGGCCGTGGTGGCACCCGAAGACCCTTCGCCTTCATCTGTCTTCGTTTTCCCTCTGGGGAGGCAAGTGATAAACATGAGCAAAAGGTGGAATCTAACGGGAGCGACATGCTAACCTTCTATGAAGGGTCTGTCTTCTTCTGAATCGAAGGCCACGTCGTCCTCTACGGTCGGCAACTCAACACTGAGTTCACCCACAACCTTACCTCCAGTTTGAACTTTTGATCGCTTCTCTACCTTGAATTTGGCAACAAAGAAGCCATCCATGTTGTGCACATGGGGGTAGAAGCGTCGCGTCAATCGCACCGATGGCTCAAAATTCCTCCCGCGATACTTTGTAAAACCCTCGCGCCCGAATTCCAGGCCTGTGTCAACGAGTTTCACGTTCGGGCGTTTGCGTAGAGCGTAGTCCACAACGGCCTCATTCTCATCTACCGTAACGGAGCAAGTCGAATAGACGACGTAACCGCCTGATTTGGACTCGGGAGAGACGCTATCGATAGCACACAAAATCAGTTGCTTTTGTAGATGGGCTAAAAGTTGAAAGTCGCGCTCAGACTGGAATGTAGTTTAGACAACGTTCATGAAACGAGTCAACGGACGCCACCTTATTAATCTTGACGCTCGAATCTTTGCTGATGACCCCTGTACCGCTGCATGGTGCATCTAGGAGAACCCGGTCGAACCCACCCATGACTTTGGGGAATTCCCGTCCGTCGTATGAGCAAATCGTCACGTTCTTGCAGCCCATGCGATGAACATTTGCTGCAAGACTTTTCGTGCGAGCCTTGTTCGCATCGTTGGCAAAAACGTGACCCGTATTTTGAAGAAG
Source organism: Butyriboletus loyo (assembly GCA_038093515.1). Classification (NCBI taxonomy): domain Eukaryota; kingdom Fungi; phylum Basidiomycota; class Agaricomycetes; order Boletales; family Boletaceae; genus Butyriboletus; species Butyriboletus loyo. The sequence goes on from JBBPSI010000080.1 coordinate 9,438, forward strand.
GGCAGCGATGTGCGTCGCTTTCCCCCCCGGGGCAGAGGCCATATCAAGGACTCGCTCATTGGGCTGCGGCGCGAGGGCAATGACAGGAAGAAAGGAAGACGCTGCTTGAAGCATGTAATGTCCGGCGAGGTATTCGGGAGTTGCACCTTGAGATGCCTGAGGTGAACACACGAACATGCGAAGCATTCTACCACCTTACCAATGGGTACGGAGCTTTCGAATACTTGGAGCCCGACGTTTGTCCATTTTCCGATGGGTTCAAGGTTGACACTTCGGTTGATCAGTGCTTGAGCTAAATCTCGTCTTCGCGTCTTGAGGGTATTTGTACGGATAGTGACCGGTCGAGGGATCTCGTTCGCCTCAAAAAACTCGATGGCCTATTTCGGCTCAGATAACACTATACGGGAAGGAAATCAAAGATGGCATACCTCTGCCACTGGAAAGAGCTGGAACAACTTTTCGGCCAAGAAATCGTTGTACCCGTAATAGCTCGCAATGTCAGCAAGCAGTTGCTCTACATATTCTGACCGTGATCTGGGAACACAAGTCAGTCAACATACTACAATACAATAGTTCGAGATCACAGACCTGTCCTTCTCCGCGAGTTTTTTAAAGTTGCAGAGTACTCGGACACAATGTCGCATTCGACGTTGTACGACCTGCACATCAGATACACCTTTCTTTTCTTCTTCTCTTTCCTCAGTAGTCGGTAAGCGGAATGGTTCGCCCTCGTCTTCTTCCTCTTCCTCAGCTCCCATACCTGCATCCTCATCCTCATTCTCTGCCAAAGCGGCATTCTGCATCTCCTCTATGTCAAGTTCAGCTTCGCGGGCAGCTTCAGCATCCAATGCACGCGAGAGCTTCTCCATATTCCCCATCGTAACATGTTCGTCTCCCTCACCAGAATCCTCGTCCGATGACGACCATAGTTCGTTTGGTTCCGAAGTGGACGCATCGGTTTCGGGGGATGCCTCTCGTGACGTATCGAAAGATTTGTCTCGTTCTATCACAGGCTTTTTGGTCTCCTTGGCGCGCTTTGTGGCCCTAGGAAGGATGGGTTCATCGAGCTCGGCGTCGACGTCGACGTCTGCCTTGCGTTTTCCGAGTTTTTTAGGTGATGGTCGGCGGGTGTCGGGATCGGGGAGGGGTACTGGCGGACCCTGCTTGTATTTTGCTCTTCTACCTCCCATGGTACTAAAGGATTAGATGTGCAGCTACTCGTAGCTAATTTTTTCCTCCTTCCCTATTCGGACAGTACTGCATTCAGAAGTATGTGCCATGACATTGCAAAAGTAAAAAACAATAGGACAAACGAGACGAGTCACTGGTGGTTGAACTACAAGTCATTCCTTCAACCAACCCTGACTCCCAATGCAAACCCTGCCAAAAACGATGCTCTAGGTTGGAAATCAGCCGTCAAAAAATCCACAATCCATTTCCATATCGACCGCACGGTCGGTGATTTCCTGTTTCCGATCGCGTCGGTCGTGTAGAACAAGTTCTCGAATCGAGATGTCATGCGCGCCCAGTCCACCTTGACGAGAGACATGGAACCAAGATACTCAGGAGCACGGGCACTGCTCAGCCGATGTGATAGAATTCGAGTGGGGTTGACCTACCTGGAGAATAACGAATAGCCCGCCGAGGAAAAAGGCAGCCATGCGTGCGCTCTTCTTGACGAATACGCCTGCACAAAGGCCACAGACGGTGCCAAATGTCAGTTCGTATGCGTTCACAGATGACTTTGGAGGAGGGGGAAGCTGGGAAGGCGTGATATCTTGAGGTAGACACTGTCAGGACTCTGGGAAGAAGATTATCCATACACTGCACTCGCCATCACAGTGAAGCGTGGACGGGAATGTCAAGGACGAGATTCCAAGAGTAGCACCGGCGATACCGGTCGCGGTCAAGAGCAAAGGCAGACTACGTTGCGTGTGTCGTAGAACAGCTCTCCGTGTACCGAAATGCGCGCTCGTAAAATGAACAGCATTTCGCTTCGAAACTGAAAACGCCCTGGTGGTGGATGACCGCAGAAACGTGGCTGGCTGGGCAAAGGATGGTCTGAGGCCGACGCGCAGAACAAAGGACGCCATCGTCCGGTTGCAGGTCTGCAGCACTGGCAGCCGAATACAGCCCTGCGACCACGTGATCGTGACTACAGCTTTCAATAACCCGGGGGGTTCTCCTTGTAGTTTAACCAGCAACCATCATGTCTGGACAGGATGCAGCTGAGCAACAGCCGCTGCTCCCAATCTCCTACAACAGTGCCAGATCCAGAGAAAACGGTAGCTGTTCTACCTGGCGCGAGACCGTCGCGTCTTTCCTCGAATCCCGGCGTTTACATACACTCGTTCTAACATTGGTGCGGTTACACATATGCCTTCGCTTCACCTACCCCCTGAATTGACACACCCTTGCCACTCAAGATTGCTATTGATGCAGGTTGTGTTGTTACAGACATCGCATATAGTTTCCTTGTCGACAGCTGTGCACCAGAAGCACCAGGATCCGAACCAATTTGGCTGGGACTCCTAGCCAATATATCCCTTGCTATTACCACGTTCTTTCTGCTTGAAATACCTTTCGCACTCTGGGCTTTGGGGCTTAAATTCTACGTGCCTTTCTTTGGTGTTCCGCAAGCTCCATTGCATCTCTTTGACGCCATCATTGTGGTCACTACGTTCGTTCTTGAATTTGTTCTGAAGGGAAAAGAGCAGCAACTTGTCGGGCTACTCGTTATCCTCCGTGTGTGGCGGCTCGTCAAGCTCGTCGGAGGTGAGATATCCAGTTTCGTCCCTCGGCTATCCGTTAGCTAACGGCTTCCGAACAAGGAATCGCCGTCGGGGCGGGAGAAGTCGAGGAACAAACTTTCGAGGAACTCGAACAGACTAAAAGGCAGCTTGAAGGTAGCACTGTAGCACTTGCAAAAGCTCGTGAGGAGAATCGCAAACTTCGGGCCCGTGTAGTATGGTTGGAGACAGGAGGTTCCGAAGGCTCTGAGTTATGAGCCTGGGGAAATCGGTAACCCCGGATGTACTCGCGGATATATATCGCACATACTTGTGTTTTGCCATCGCTCCTTATCCCCTTCGTTCTGAATGAAAAGTTTTGGGTATCATTCCACAAGTGCTGTGATCTATTCTACACACCATGACATCGACAAGAAGTAACTAGAGATACAGATTCAAAGCATTACAAAGTTTCCAGTAAGCTCTCACACCAAATCGGACTGCCTCGAAGTCGGGATACCCTGATAGAACCCGGCCTGCCAGGTTAGACAAGAAATAAGAAAATCACGGTGAAGGGACTGGTTCTCCGTGGGCAGCGACCCCCCTGACAGCGTCCGCGCGTACCCATTCAGAGAGAGTAGGACGTGGGATAGGAAGGTCTGGGTTGGTGATCTCCCATGGGAACACAGTGGATGATCGCGCTGTCAAAGTCAAATACGACGAATAGGTCGTCGTAGTGTCCGGCCGTTTGCTGACCTCTACGGAATGGGAATCCCTCAACGTCACAACTTGTCTCGAATGGGTCCTCGGCGGGGGAGCCAAGACCACGGGTGGCTCCCTGCGCTCGGGCAACGACGCTGCAAAGGGTCTGTCGACGCCACGGCGAGCTATCTGGAGGCGAGCCCAAGCGGGTCGAGCAGAATCAACGGACTGACAACCCTTTGTGCACAAGATGGGGCCAGACGATAAGGGTTGACACTCGGTACGGGACAGCTTCTCCCACCGCTCTGCAATATACGTCGAGATGGCACAGGATGCCTCACCCGAAGATGATGGTGATGACAATGTTTTTGCGTGCTTCTGGGTATGTGCATATGAGGTAACCACAGGAACAGGTGCCTCAGTACCTAGACGGAACCACGGAACATGAGGCACGGGTGTGATCCATATGTCTGGAAGGGATGTGGCGTGAGCAACAGAGGCGACACAGATCGTGAGACAATATGAGAAGACTGGACACATCTGTCAGTGCATCCCGGTCAGGTTCATGGATAGGACGTACTGATAAGCGTGACCAACCAACTGATGTGAGTCAACAAGGAAGACGATGCACACATCGCCCATGGTGCTGGGAGAGGGGGATGAGTGGCAGTCAGAGGTTCGCATTCACGTGACGTACAGTCCATTTGGCAGTGCACGGCTGGCCCATTCAGCGTCACATCAATGCTGGCAGCTACAGGCCTCATTAATCACACAAAGGCCAAACCCGAATGAATGCCTCACCTAGCTGAAAGATGCTCATCAACGCCGTCCAGGCACACTCGACCCTCACATGTGTGGGTCGTGCCTTTGCACAGATCAGTTCGGCTAGATACGCCCTAGCCAAAGAAAATGCTTCAATGCACGTGTCAGACGAGCGCGAGGCGATCACGTACATGGGCACGAGCACAAAGGTGAAGAAGGAACTGAAGAGGAGGAACACAGACGCGCCCGGCGCTGGAAAGTACGAGTCAAGATCGCAATACCTCAGCAGGAAGGCTACTCACCCGACATTTTGAAAGACTTGGCTACTGCGATGTTCCATGACGCGAATATGAGGATGAGGACGTGGAAGTACGTGAGGAGTGCTTCGGACGCATGAGCCCCAAGCGCAAGGGATACGTTCCGCATGTCGCTTACCGAAAAAGACGGTCCGGACGACAAGAAAGGCATTTTGCATCGTGTCCAGTGGCCTTCGTAGATCGTTGCAGACTTGACGTTCGTGAAAGAGCAAATCCCTAGCGAGATATAATGGACTGGAAAATCGGCTAGGAAAAGGGAAGGGTTCAATGAAATCAGATGGCCAGCCTCTAGAAATAATCGGTCCACCAGAGACGCAGGGCTCGAACACGGAATGGGTTGTCAATAAGTATCGATTCCATATTGTTCGTATGCGGCTACGGGGAGAACAAGAACAATAGAATCTTGCGCAGGTCAGAACAATAACTCGGCGACATTGTCCAGAAAGAGAAGGTTCTTCGACGGCAGCATTCTACGCCAGTTGTTCGGAGTACAGAATGAAGAGTATCGACAACATTGCTCTAGCAGTCGCTGAGACAATCGCGAGGAACAAAAATACCCGTCATGATCTGCTTTCTCCGCGGTCTGAGCCACTCTCGCACTGCAATACACACACGGGCACGCTACAGCCGCTTCCCCCACGATGCACAGTGCACGCGGCACACCCACTGCTCGGCACGCATATCTTGATCGTGATCTTTCAAGGCTTGAACTCTTGCTTGGTCGCTTCCAGATTGTATTGCACGTTCTTTCGGTATTTGGTTGCTAAATCAGCAGCGACCTTTACAGAGGCGTTGGCTCGTAGTATCTCCTGATCACCATAGGAAAAACAACGACGTTGGCGAGGACAGGATCGGATCGTAACCCTGAGCGTGGCTTGAGGACGTACTTCGACACAGTGGTTCAACTCCAGAATCATCTCAGTACACGCAGACTGCGCAACGGGCGTCAGACAAGGCAGAAAAAAAGGACTGGAGAATGACATACAGCATTCTTTAGAATTCTCTCAAGCAATACTGCTTGACGCTCCGCGTGTGGGTTCTCCATGTGATGTGGCAATCAAACAAGGAACGATGCAGCCATCAATCAGCCAAAGTTGTTCTTGACAAGTGTTAAAAAAATATAGCACATGACTGTAACACGAGATCGTAGCAATCCTCCCAAACCCTTGCCACAAGGCCAATCTCTAACTCGTGACCTCTACGCAAGGCGTTACAGCAGGACCAACCAAGCCCGAGCTTCTCACAATACATATTCAATCCCGGCCCCCGGTTTCAAAATTACTGATGCCCGATAAGTCCAATGGCGGCAGCCGATGCCCGCTCTCCAAGGAAGGCACCCTCAGCCTGGGTCCTGAAGGCCGCCTCGGACGAGGCTGTGTAACCGTGTCAACGGTTGGGAACTCAGAAACGCTTGGCAGTGGTGGCATCGGCTTCGACTTGGACTTGGACTTGGGCTTGACAGGCAGTTGCATAATATCTCGTCGTGGCCACTCGCCGAGTGGGCACGGCGAGGGCAACGAGTTTCTCTGGCTTGGCACAGGTCCTGAGGGGCGACCAGCCAAGCTCGAGTATACAATCGACGACCCAAGTCCTCGCGGCGGGTCGAACTGGCCTAGCGACAGTGAATGTACATTCACCGTGTCTTTGGGCAACGCAGGAATAGGTTTCGCGAATGGCGGTACGATTGAAAGGGCTGCTGAAGGCGGAAGAGGGATGGCCTCGGGGAGATTCGACAAATGGACATCTGTCTGTTCTGGTCCCACAAACACAGGAAGAAAGGGCTCTATCTCATACTCGGTGTTGATACCCCTGCGGTGATAGAAAGGCTGGACTGGTTGAGAACGCATGGGTTTAGGGGTATGAATATCCACACTGGCACGTCTTTTGAATCGAGTAGTCATGGACGAATTTGATGTACTCGAGGAAGATTGCCGCAGAGCCGCCATACGAAGGGCACGAACATCAGAACCCCAGACCCTTTGGACCTCGTGATCCTGGGACGAGATGATGAACACGAGAGTCAAGAGATAAATGAGCACTACAATCCACGTTAATGAGTCACCAGTGCCGGATACATGATACGACTGACGCATGATGGTGCACATCCAAGTAAATGCAAGAAGTACGCGTTCCGATGTGCATATGGCATCTAGGAGTGGGACAGCTAAACTTCAAAAGTCAGACCATGCCAGGGCCCGAAGTCGATCACATACCTCGATGCGAACATGGCGTGGCAGCTTGGATTGCAATCAGAGCGGCACCACCAGCTACCGGAGTACCGTGAGCCTACGAGGGAATGGAGTGATGGAAGGCGAACCAAGTTCCATGACCCAGAAAAGGGCTATCCATGCGCACTCAAACCACACGCGGGTTGTCACCGCGTTGACGCATAATAATTCAACGAAAATTCTAGCGTTCTGTGAGCCAAACAAGGCTCCTGCTGGAGCAAAGGACGCACAGGGTAAACATCGAAACAAGTGAAAATGCACCCAGGGAGATGAGATAGATATCGACTTGGGCTGAGAGGAAAAGTTGAGTCCAGTGGGTAATACAATCAGAACGGTCACGACTCACACAACTGGGCGGAACGAACGAGGCTAGCGTTCCAAACGGCGGCGCTGCATGTGATGGCATTACATATTATGAACAGACCTGACAGTCGCAGTTCAGCGGGGAGCAGCAACCCAAACAGAAAGGAGATACCAAAGACGATATAACGGGCGACGAGAAAATAGTTTACACCTTTCATTCCCGCCAAGTCGTCTCTGAAGCTAAAAGAACGAAGACCTCGGGGCAGGGTGGGGTGAAAGGTGTGGGTACGTGCAAAGAGCCAGCTCTGCCTCAGTGATAGCCCGCAGGGATGCGGTCAACGTGATGCACAATACCCGACCCAGGCTGTGCATGGGATGGGAACTTTCTTTTACTCGAGGTGAGATTAATATCAGCGCTCGATCTGGACCTTCGCCCAGTGTTATGTATATACGTAAAGAGACGAGGATACAACACAATCACATCAGTAGTAGGATAGGCGTGAGTAGTAATATAACAAACAGTCAAGACGTCCTGGCAATAATGTATACGCATGATCAACATACAACGTGAACCCGTGTAGCGAGTGGAGATCAAGGTGGGTCTCGTCCAGCGGACGCAGCAAGGGCTCGATGTGTCGTAGGCGGCGGGCGAGAGAATGTTTCGAATGGTCCGAAATGATTGTACGCAATCGGTCCACAAGAGCAACTACTGGCTGTGGAACGTGAGCAGAACACCGTGCAACTTTATCTGAGTCGCCCAAATTAGTACAATTGAACCGATTTCATGATTTATACGAACTAAAGAGACAGCCAGCAAGACGAGCGACGCCGATTCGGACACCAACGATACCGTCGCTGGCGAGTTGTTCAAGAGCTTGCCAATTGGTCTGATCTGTCAGGTAGCTGTCCACTTGAGAAGACGAAGCTAGTGCTTGTTGGCAGGCAACGTATCTGATACATCACTGAGTAACGTCGAATCCACCAGTCAAGTTACGTACGTCATTCGTTTTCGAAATGAAGAAGCATAGGCCAATTGGAGGATATCGTGCTGCAGTTGATCCAGAACAATTCTCCACGGTCCATCATGTCGTTGCATGTACGTGACCTGGACAGCCTTGAGGTGGCGAAACATAGTTGACTAAAGTGGCTCACCACGGATATCGAGACTTCTCGGACGGCTCCAAAGTCATCTTCTAGACCCCATTTGAGGATTCGATGAATGCATTCTGGGTAAGCCGGTGCACCGACAAGGTCAGGGATGATTTCGATGATGCCCTCTCTGGCCCTCCAGTTGCGTAACCATCCCTCCTCCCAAATTTTTATCAAACCAGAGAAGATGGCGTCCCTCGCTTCCCCTTCACCTAGCGAGCTAACGAGAAGAGGAAGTGCTTCGATGGCCTTCAACCGTATGTCGCCATCCTCTGTACATCGCATGGCGTCCCACCAGACATCGACTAGATCGCATCGAGCGTTCTCTGGACCAATAACCCTCGCCAGCTCGCCCAGGCTCGCTGCCAAAGTCTTCCTAACCTTCATTGACCTATTCTGAGATAGGGTAAGATATAAGGAGCGCAGCTCTCCCCATCGGGCTCGACCCAATGTAAGCGCGACAGCGGGATAGTTGAATGCACATGCTAAGGGCCGAACAGGGTCATCATAAAATAGATCTAATTTAGACGAAGCTTACTCAAACCGTCAGAGACTTGATAGAAGGGGCTCAAGTGATGTGCCTCACCAAAGGGAAATGGGACCGGGAGATCAAGACCCATGGCTCGAGGAATTGAATAGTCTTCTTGACGTCCAAGAAATAGCAAGAGGAGTTCATCTGGTGGCCCGCATTCGTCTTCGTGGAAGGAGTACAATACCTCGCCAAGGGCCTCGAGCACCCCAGAGCGAACAGCGGGGGATTCGTCCCGCGAGAATGGCACAACGGTCGAAAGAGCAACAGAACGCCGCAAGACAGGGGTGAGACGGGAAAGCATGGCTGGCAGGGCGAACAGGGAGGAATGACGAACGTGCCAGATCGTATCTTTGCACAATATTTCGAACAGCGGAAGCTAAAGAAAATTTGGATGCGTTGACTAAAATATGGACATGAGCAACACGCACGAGTATTGATATAACTAGTTCTTCAGGTATTACTTTGGCGAGGGCGCCGAGTGCGAAAGAAGCTTCTCGTCTCACCCAGTGTACTGGATCCTTGCCGGCTCGCTCAACTTCTCGTACAAAGGCGCGCTGGGCGTCTACCCTAAGAGAACCTAACCGCCAGATAATGTTCGATCAGGGGTGAATAAAGTGTCTCGCATACGACATACCGCCTGCCGCTGCAGCAGCTATCAAACTCATACTGGACAACCGCCCCACAACTGCTTGTTCCCCAGGGTCAAGATCTTCATCTGCTTCTCCACATTCTTGCCCTGTGGATCGGCGGTCTGACTGGGGCATTCCGTTTGGGAGGTGAGCTTCGGCATCCATGTGTAACTCCGCGGTAGGTAGCATCCCTACTATACCGACCATGGGTGAAGCATCCCCACGCGAAAGCTCAGGAGTAAGCTGGAACGGTGGGACACTGATCGGTAGTGACAATAAACCTCCGGATGTAGTCGCAACAGGCGATGAAGTAGGCGATTCATGCGATGCAGGATGGGGAAAATATGGATTCACTGAGGCTTGGTCGCCTGCCAAGAAGTTTGATGTACAATTTAGACCTTCTGGGAGTTCTCCAGCAGGCGTACGGGCGGTCGCATCGTACCATATCTCTGTCATATCCTCATCCTCGACCGATGCATCTAGGCACCCGATCCCGATGATGAGCTGATGTATGAGCTCTTCCTCAAGCATTTGCCTTTGTATTCGGCCAAACAGTCCGTAACTGCTATCTGAAGCTTGGGCATTTATTGACTCAGACTCTTCTGCGTCATCTGCTTCTCGAATCCGGCAAAGCAAATCAACGACAGCACATCTAGCGGGACCACTGACCATGCCGTTTGGGCTGAGGAGAAGCGTTCCAAGTATGGGAGTGAACGCCTGTACGGATATCAAGGTCGCGTCATCGCCGTCTCGTTGTCCCGAAACAGGCACAATTCCAGGATCTGGAGGTTCCTCCACAAGAAGACAGTGCTAGGTCAGGTATCAGCTGAACGAGTAGAACAACACAAACATGATCAGATACCGTCAAAAACCACCACAGTATCCCGACCAGCTCAGAAGCTAGTGCCTCCTTTACGGCCTCATCTGAGTAAGGTGTCAGATGCGCATCTAGGAATCAAGAGTGCGGGTACCTTCGTCCATCGCCAAGCTTGGGAGAAGAGGCAGGACGTACTCTGCTGCCTCATGGGGCGTCACGTTGGCAAGAAATGAGGGAAGTACACGCGAAATGAAGACGCTGTTATGCCGATGTGAACTTGTATAAATCGTGGGCCAGACATTGTCATGCGTACCGATGATGTGCAGATCTACTACGCGAAAAAAGGTATATCTTTTCAAGAGTGCTCAGACCTTCGTCATCTAACGTGAAGTCTAATGCGAGGTCTGAAGCAACGAGTGCATCGGCAGGCGGTATCATCTCAATATAAGGGGGCAGAGAGGGCAAAGAAGGTTGAAGATGAGGGTTGATGGGTGGTGGAGATGGAGGTGCGACGGCAGCGGCGACCTGTTGTATGGACGCCGAAGGAGCGTCCTGGGGGGGGTCTTCTTGCTGAGGAGACGTCAGGGGGGTAGAGGGCGCGGTGTAGAAAGGGAGTGGCGGTGAGGAGGTAGGAGAATCGAACGGATTGTCGCAGAGAGACGGCGAAGGATGAGGAGTAGGTGCAAAGGCGCACAGCGCCTCGGGCTGAATCAGGACTATGTGCGAAGGAGCGGCGGATGGCCTCGGGGAGACAGGCGGGCTTGGAGGTTCGTCGGGAGCGGGAGTGGAATGCTGGAATTGGACTAGCGACACTACATTACCCATTGTGTAAGATAGAGAAAAAGAGAAAGAGACGAGAGACAGACTTTGGCGGCGGCCTTTTTTATAAATAAAAAAAGGCCTCGGGGAGGAATAGGGCGGGGGGAGAAGTAGGGGGGACACGAGGAGGACGGACGGGTGGGGAATCAGGGAGGTGGGAGGTGACGCAAGGCAAGCGGCAAATTCAAGTATCAAGTGCAGCACGAGTCCGATTGAGAGGGGGAACGACAAAACATCACTGGTCAACGAAGGGAACAGCGAGGAAGGGTGCCCCGAGAGCGTGGACGACGACGAGGACGAGTTAGGAAGCGGGTGATCGGTCACCACGGGCGTTCCGAGCGAGGACACGGGCGGCGGACGTGGCGGCGCGTTCCGGCGGGGTCCAGAATCGGGGGGATGATGTCATCGTACACAAGGCACTGCATCCTGACGTCACTGTGCACCGTAATTCGTAATTAAGTACTTGTCACATATCACACTTATGTGTACACAGCCACATGATCATCAAAGGGTATCCCGCACAGCCTTGTCCATGCTCTCCGCAAAGTATCGGATGTTGGTCGTGTTAAGTCCTGCCATGGATATCCTCCCGTTCGTCGTCATGTACACATGCGCCTTCTCAACCAACGCCTGCGACTGTTCCGCGTTCATTCCTGTAAAGCTAATACACCAATCAGCACCCCCCACAGCGTCCCGTACGTCGTGCTCGCTACATACCTGAACATCCCAATCTGCTTCGTGATGTGGTCCCACTTTCCCGGCGTCGTCAGCTCCTCCGTCAGCAGTCGGTACAGCTCCTCCCTCATAGAGATGATCCGATGTGCCATCGTCTTAATGTCCTGTTTCCAATCCTCGAATAACTCGGCGTTATTCAGGATCAGCGCCATCTGTACCTTTATTCATCATGCGAGGCTCCAACAATGACAAACCGCTCACCAGCCGTGCCCCGTGCGACGGAGGATTGCTAATTTCGCTTCGCTGCAACACCGACAACTGACTCTTCACCCGGTTGGCAGTATCCTGCTCCGGGGAAATGATGTGCAGCGCCCCGATCCGCTCGCTATACAGCCCAGCATTCTTTGCAAAGCTCTGATAAATTTCCCACGTAAACCTTGCGCCCCTCGCTGCAAATACGTTATCTCGTACCTGGCATACAAGCATCGGGACGTTTTTCTCAACAAAATACCTCACGGCCCATGCATCGTTATCCAAGTCCCCGCTCGCAAAACCCTGGTATGCGCAGTCGAAGAACGCATAGTGGTGCTTTGAGATGATGACCTCCGCTAATTCTTTCCATTCTTCCATGGTCGGATCCACCCCGGTGGGGTTATGTGCGCATGCGTGTAACAATATCACCGAACGCACTGGAGCATTCTCCAAGGCTGATTTGAAGCCCTGGAAGTCGAGTCCGAGCGTGCGCGGATCATAATACGGATATTCGAGTGGGGCGATGCCCACATTCTTGAGAAGAGCATAATGGTTTACTAAACCGACCTAAGTGCTGTCCAGGGAGACAGATATAACGACCGGCTTACTCCACGTGGGGTTGCTCAAAAAGACCTGTTTCGGCCCATTGAAGTTGTAAAACCTGCTGAGGAAAAGTGCAGCAAGGTGATTTGCTCCTGTTCCGGAGACAGTTTGCACACTCGCAACGCGCCGCTCGGCAATGGCAGGCGAGTCCGAACCGAGAATTAGTTTCGCAGCAGCCGAAGTAAACTCGGGCAGCCCAGTGATGGACAGGTATTCATGGTTATAAAGGGGGTCATTCAACAATTTGTCGGTCGCCTGCCAACCATGGTCATTGGATATTAATCAGTGAATACGTAGGGCACGAGGGGTGGATGGATTTGTAGACGCCATCATGACACACCTTTTTAACGACGGGAAGTAGCCATGGCTTCCCATCGTTATCTCTGTAGGCACCCACGCCGAGATTGATCTTGTTCGGGTGGAAATCGGTATTGTAAGCGGCCGACAGTTTGAAAATGCTGTACACCACGATGATGGATCAGTTTATGAAAAGGGCCTGATGGACATGGCACACCCGTCTGGTGGGGCAAGGGGAACGTCTTGCCATAGTTCTGGAAAGCAAATTGAGTCAACGATGATGAGCTCATGGCCGAGTGTGAACGGATCAAGACGGACCGCCCGACATGATGGTTCGATCGAAGAGGTGTCGATGGATTTGTTGGAGCCTGGAAGTCATGGTGAGCACGATGGGGATGAGATGGAGTGAAAAAGCGGGGAATGGTAGGCTGCCTGACAGCAACACAGACACGACTGGATTCAGTGTCACATGTGATTTGGAGGACGCAGACCGATCGAAAATCAGGTTCACGCACCGGATAGTAAGGGAAGGAGTGATATGGGGCGTAGCAGGCGGCGAACGCGGGATTAAGTACTTGGAACAAGCAGTAAGATGAGTGTTCGCCTGGGAGCGGCTTTAAGAATAGTCGCATGCACTCGCCCGACTCCATCCGATCAACAACCGCTTTCGCCGTGTTTCTCACAAACCTTCAAGCAAACGGCCGAGATCAGACCGGAGATAATCCAAGTAGAAAGATGCTCGATTAACCAGTATCCAAACCACATCATGAGCGGAAAAAAGGTAGGGTCCATCTAGCATGCTGTGACGATGAAAGCAAGGGAGATGGCGTTACAAAAATATAAATGGGAATGAGTATGTACTGGTGAGGTGATAAATAATAATGCAAGAGTCATCGTCACATTGATACCACGAGGGAACGGAAGTGAGGGATGGAAAAGACGAGGCTACAAGGAGGTCATGCTGTCGCCATCTTGGAGGCCACAGTCCGTTCGCTCTCGAGTTTTGCCTTGTTCCGCTCAAAGGCCTGCTGCCGACAGTCCTCGAGCTTGTTGCAGTTGTGGTGCTCTGGGAGACGGTGCTAGGGAAGAAAGGAATGAGTCACACGATAGCGAGAAAGTCGATCGGGGACGGACTGCACCGCAGAATTCAACCCGACAGTGGGGGCATTGGCCGACGATGCGGAGAACTGCAGAGTTGCATGGCGTTTCAGCCTGGAGCTGGCAACGCTTCTTGGAGGCCATGACGTGTACGCTACACGGGAATCAGAATGGCGGTGGTGAGTAACGTTAGAGGGACCTACTTGTGTGGAAGCAAGGAGAGAAGTGGTAGTGAGGGAGGAGGAGAAGGAACAAGAGCAGGAGGAGAGTCTTATTAATGGTGCAGCACAGCTCCGGGGATGGCTGACGCGTACGGTGTGGACAGCAGCACAGCCTCATCTCCGGGTACCGGCTAATACGACTATTGCTATCAGTACTACGCTCGCAGCGAACCCCTCCAGATCTCGACGCCTTCCCAGTCCGACCTATCCCAGCGTATCCCAGCTCGGTCCAGCGCTTTGCGAACCTTGTTCATTGGCACCTGGGTCAACGGCACCGATGCACACGCGAGCGCTTCGTCAATGAGTCGCGGGTCGCGTCGCTCGAGCGCCAAGAGGAAGAGGGGTGGTTTCCGTGGCTCGATTTGACGGCTGGACGCAGCCAGGGCTCGCACTGTGCGGAAGAAAGGCTGGACGAGTGACACGTCATACAGCGTATCGCTGGATATAATTAAATCAAAGGGTGGACCGAGCAGCCCTTCGGCATCGGTTCCGCCTTTGCTATCGGCGTTGCCATCGGGGGTGATGCGCGTGGAATCGTTCCACATCCATCTGTCGCTTTCGACGTTCCAATCCAGTTCGCGGACTTGGATGGATCCAGCAGTAGCGGGGAGATGCGGCAGATTCGCAGCGATGTTGTGCCTCAGTACGGAATTGCATACATATGCGGTGTCGGTGGCAAGCACATCATATCCAAGCGCGCCCAACACGAGGCTGTTGTCAATCCATGACCGAAGAGTACGTCCGAGGATCACGGTATTGACATGCACGATGTACACACGATCCGTGCACATGGAATCGGTCGGTGAATGGGTCAGCGGACAGGGACGTCATGAGAGACGACATACGCACGCCGTGAGGCCGACGCCGCTACCGAGCTCCACTGCGCGCGGACGTAGTGTTCGCTGAGGTGGTGGTGGGTTGAGATGATAGACTAGATAGAACGAGAGGATCTGAGCACCAAGCCAGAGGGCGGTGCCGTTGCTGTGACCGTCATCGGACTGGGAGAGGTGGAATGTGTGGGCGAGAAGAGGATGAGGGAGGGAGGGGATATGTTTCGTGCGGTGGGCGGGGAGGGACTCTGACATGTTCCAGATTGAACCGAACACGCTTAACAGTTTTGTTGTCGTAAATCATTCGGACTTGATTCACTGCTGCGAGCTGCAACGGAAATGACCCCGTCGCGCTGAGCATCTCGTCGATTCGCACTCTCTCTCTCTCAAGACGCTTCCAACACGTTCCCTTCCATACCACTTCCCATCGCGTACCCATGAAGGCGTTTCTCAACAGGCTCAACCGCGGTCTCTCCAAAGAGCCAAAGGACAAGGACAAAGACAAGGACAAGGAAAAGGAAAAGGAAAGGGACAGAGACAGGGACAGGGACAAGGACAAGGACAAAGACTCTCTCGTCGCTCGCGACCGTAGCGACACCAACACCCTCAGCTCGTCAACCAACTCAAACGTCCACTCTCCAAACGCAACTCCCCCCTCTCGCGGGGGGAGGGAGCTCATCCAGCTTCCCCCGCTCCCCGAATGGCCCCCGCAGTCTCGCGCAGAGAATCGTCATTCTCATGTCCCCAGCATCACCCCCGCTCAGATACAGAGGTCAGCCAGTGCTGGCACTACAGGAACCAACACCGGAACCCCTTCCTCGTTCGCTTCCACCAAACCTTTACCGGACCTCTCTGCCCGCCCCCTTCCTCCCATCGAGGAACCAAGCGACGCCGACAATGACAGTGGCGTGGGTCTCCCCGTATCCTCCCCCGTACCCCACACAGCAGATGCTTCAGAACCCCCATCCAAGTCCGCTGCGCGCAAAGTGGCCGAAACCGCGGCTAACTCGGAAATACAGAAAAAAGTTGCTTTCATCTCTCTCTCTCCTACTCCATCAGGACCCTCAACCTCACAGCCCCTTCCCGATACAACCACGAACCCCACTATCTCCGGATCACCTTCGCAAGCGCCTGCGGCTATTCCCCTCAAAACCACTGTCTCACGTTTTCAGGCCACACATGCGAAGGACACGCGTGGCTCTACATCAACCGCTGCCTCGTCCTCGCGTACAGACTTGGCCTCCAAGCCATCCACGCCCAGCACATCCACCGTTACCCCTGCCTCTCTACCCCCAATTTCTGTCCAAAGTACAAAGGCAACCTCAACACGCACCGTAACTTCGCCCTATCCCGGTTCTGTGCGTTCTGGAACGCCCTACTCTCAAATGTCCAACACGAGCACACGGATCCTCGCCGTCACCTCGTGGAGCGAGGCTGCAGAGGAGGATCTAGTGAGCAATCTTGGTCCGCGCGAGCGCACAAGACAAGAAGTTCTCTGGGAGATTGTCGCCAGTGAGGAACGGTATGTTTCTTGTCTTTTACTTGCCTATCTAAGCGTCGTCGCTTGACATATGCAATGCAGGTACGTCAACGATCTCCTAAAAATGAAGGAAACTTTCATCGAACCACTCCTCCATCCCTATGCGTCACCACCTCCTACCTCGCCCTCGCCCTATGATTATGATCAATATGCGTCTCCACATACCCGCGTCGACTTTCCACACGAGTCCGTCGAGGTCCTTCCCATCGCTGCTCGTTTCATGTCTCCCACTGGCTTCCACTCCGACGGTACGTCTGGTGTCACTCCCGAAACCAAGTCGCTGGCGCCCACCACACCAAACATCGATGACGAATCGGGCGAGTCAGAAATGGAGGATGATCATCTCCCTGACTTGCAAAGCAACCGCGCGAATGTGTCCGCGAAGCACAGTCATCCTCGTTCGCCCTATCGTGCGGGCTCAGCTCCGGCTGGCAAGAGCAGTAGAGTCAAGGAGTCGGTGCCTTTCCCATCACGGTCTCATGGGTCACTCCCCCCAATTCAACGCATGAACCAGGTCAACGCGTCTTCTCAGTCGCTCGGACGGCAGTCTGGTCCTGAGCGTGAGCGTGAGCGGGAACGTGAACGTGACAAGGATCGGGAGCGGAAAGATAGCGCGAAAACGACGCCAACGGTTCACAGCCGTCTACTCCGCAAGGTGAAGCAATCACAGACACATCCAGATGGGTCGTTGACCACGGCTGTTCCTCCACACCTCCTCCCCGAAGACCTGCGAATATGTCTGGAGGTCATTGAGAGTGGTGTCCTTGACGGACATGTCAAGCTCAGCGAAGGGTTGAAAAAGCGGTATGAGGAACAATACCCCCTCGTCCGGTCGCTCGCAGACGTCTTCGTCTCTAGCGTAAGTATTCATTCTGTCGCTATGCAACATTTATTGATTCGTCGCAGTCACACATCTTCCAAGGCTATGCCACTTACGTCCTGCATCTTGAACGTGCGCTCGAGCAGGTTGATAATGCCCTTTCCATGGCAAGTGCTGCAAAGAAGCCCAAGAATCAGGATGGTGCGGAATGGCTCAAGGTGTGCAAATCCTTGCAGCGACTGGAAGAGTTGGCCGCCGACAAGGGCGAGACTGGTCTTGCAATCACATTGTCGAAACCCTTCCAGCGACTGCTGAAGTATCCCCTTCTTTTCCAGAATCTCCTCTTCCACACCGACCCTAGCACATTTGAATATGAGAGCACCTTGCAGATGGTAGCTGAAGTGGAGGCAATTGTGCGAAGCATTGAGGATGAAAAGATCCAGAAAGAAGACCGAGACAAGACGAGGGATGTTTTCGCGCGTATCGAGGGCCTTGACAAGGTGAAGCAGCTTGCGATCCCGAAACCTTCCCGGCTGCTCTTGGAAGAGAGGCAGCTCATTGTCGGTCGTGAAGGAGCGATGTCAGCTTCGTCAACACCCAAAGGATCAAGTCCCCCACCAGTAATGGCCATGAAGAATGTCAAGGGCAAAACATCGTTCCGACGGTTGAGCGATGTCCTTGGCACTGGTTACGGTATGGGAGGCAGAAAGGATTTGTGGCTGGTGGTCTTCAACGATGTCGTGTTGAGATGCCAGCGTACCGGAACCACATCGTTACCACTCGTATCCAGCACGAACTCGCGTACGAGTTCTTTGCCAGATATGCAAGGCAAGTCAAAGTATGCGACATCTGGACGCCGAAACTCGCATACAAAGCCACGAAACTTGTACAAGTTTATCAAGGTACGCAAGGTGTTTGTGATGTTTCCACTAAGGACTCATGTATCACTTCAACAGATAGAAACATGGGCAATTGGAGACGTAATCCAACCGAAAGAAGGTGTTGTGGCTATGGAAGAGTAAGTTCACCGATGTGTATCGGTCGTCGCATCTGACCTTCCTCTCAGTGTTGTCCGTTCCAAGGTGGAGGCACATTCGACCCATAAGCCAAGGATCATTCCGCTCCCGGATGACGACGAAGACGGAAACGACGACTCGGATGACTCGGATAAGAAGAGCAAGATGAGCTTCTCTTACTGGGGCGCTGACAAGATTACGCTCCAGAAGCCGGTTTTAAAACCCAAGCAAAACGTTGTTGGCGGGTCCACCCGACGCGTGTCTCCAGGTGGGACATCCTACGCTCGGGAGTCTTCAGCCAACGCCAAGTTTGGCACCCGGCTGGTGTCTGGTGATCATGGTTCACCCCTCATGCGACCTGCAAGCAGGAAAGCGCAAGCAACACCGAGTACCAGGACTCGTGTTAATCCATCGGACGATTGTCACTCTGTCAAGGCAACCGTGACTCGTCCTGCCTGGGACACTAGCACGCGTGGCGGTAATCCCCCTTCAAAGCGACCTCGCCAAACCTCTCAGTCTAGCACAACCGCCCGCGCTGCCGTGACGGCCACCACCCCCACCAATAATAATAAGCCTCAGCTCTCCCCTGTCGCATCGGAAGACTCGACAGTAGGCTTATACCGTCAACTCGTTGCCCAGGATCCTTCGTTGACTCAATGAAGTTCCACACTTTTTCTCCATTTTTCTTGCAGTTGTCCTTCCTAGACTTCACCCACCCTCCTTAATAACCGAGTTCCGTTACACTCTTCTCCTGCGTTCTCGAACTCACATTGCACTCGCTTGTTCCACTGCTTTCTTACCTGCATCATGATTGAACACATTCTTTGATTCTTCCGTCTGCTTGCGGCCTCATTCGGTACCCAAATGTTTGACGATACCTTATCACTCTCATTGAGGTTTCTCCTCCTTTTTATCACATTCTCTATTTGCGGAACACACATTGACAATCTTATTCTAATCCAACACTCTGATACCAGCACACCAAGCCTCGCTGGCGCGGTTACAACGCAATTTTTTTCTCTTTTTTCCATAACCGTCAGCATGTATCCTAAATTGCCATCGTGTTATAAGATTTATTCTGTTGCCTCATACGCGGCGTTGTGAATGCTAACACTACGTCCGCTTGGGTCTGATGCACAACCCCAGTCGCCACGAGGTATCCAGCTGGGAGGAAAAGGCCGCCATCAGAACGTGAAAAAAAATCAAACCCCGTCGATGACTCACCGTACGGCTGTCTTGGCCGCGGCATCAGACGGGAAGTGAGCTGAAGAGGAAATGAGTCTCGGACACTTGAAAACTGCGGCACGGACGCCTCTGTACCTTCAAAGATCTCCCGAATGAAATATGCTTCTTTCGTATCGGGTGTGTCTATGCGCCAACGCTCGGCCCGCTGGGCGAACGCCTCATCCGAGACGACTGCAGCGGCGTGATCCTTCATTCTGTGGAACGATCTGCGGTAAGTCACACACAGATTTGCGATATCGGAAACCTACCCGTCTATCCACGAATACCCGACGCCGTCCGAAAATTGTTCTTTCTGGCGCCAGAGAATCGATTTAGGTAGGTAGTGCTATAGATAAGTGGTGTCACATCCCAGGAAAATGTCCATTTTTGTGTTTTTGGCAGGCATCACTCACCTTTCCGTCTGGAGAACAATCAAAGGCTTTGCGCAAAATGTACTTGAATAATGTTAGTCCTCGGTCCTGGACGCGTGGTGGGGAGGGTCGAGGGTCTACTAACCTTCTCCATCCTCGGACGACCATCTTCATCGACTTCTTGTGAAGACCCCATTGAAAACGACTTCTCTTTCGGGTCAATGTTCATCGCAACGTCCAGGAACGCCTTGTCAAGGAAAGGTACGCGCGCTTCGAGTCCCCATGCCATGGTCGACCTATGAGATCGTCGATATATGCGGGTCAGCGAGCGAGGAACGAGAGCTTGCTTACTTGTTGGCACGGAGACAGTCCGCCGTGTGAAGGTTTTTGACTCGGCGCACACATTCCTGGTGGAATGATTTACTGTCGGGTGCGGCGTGGAAGTACAGGTATCCTGCCGGTGGAAGATGGATCAGCTCTTCAGAGGTATGCATCCCTGCGTTATGCGATCGTTTCATACCTCCAAAGATTTCATCGCTACCCTCCCCGCTCAACACCATTTTTACACCCATAGCCTTGATCTTACGACTGAGAAGGTACATGGGCGTGCTTGCCCGAACGGTCGTCACGTCGTAGGTTTCAAGATGGTAAATGACGTCTGGAATTGCATCCAGGCCTTCCTGCACAGTAAAAACGAATCCATGGTGAATGGTACCCAGAAAGTGTGCCGCCTTTTGTGCCGCTAAGAGGTCGGGAGAGTTTTGCAATCCAATCGAGAATGAGTGTAGCTGGGGCCAAGTAGCGAGCATCGCTGTTCGGCCGATCGGTTAGCACCGATGTACACATGGATAGGTCCGACTGCTCACCTCGTTCGCTCAGATCGTCCCATTTTGGCGTTGAAGGGCCACTGGTACCCTCTGCTAGCTTGCGTTTACGAGCCTCGAACTGCGCTTGGGCGACTTTTTCTGTTTCTCGCGCAGCAATGGCCGCGATCAAGCTACTGTCCAAGCCGCCACTCAGTAGGACGCCGTAAGGCACCTCGGACATCAACCGTTTCCGGACAGCTGCTTCAAGCGTTTCGCGAATCAAGGTGTAGTCTGCCGACGTTGTGTGGACAAGCGCGTTTTCTTGGTCGCCGTCGAACCAGGAAGGCTGATAGTAACGTGTGGTGGAGTTGTCTCGACTGTCAAACACATGACCAGGAGGGAAAGATATGATTTTGTCGCATTCACTCGTGAGGGCTTTGAGTTCGGACGCGAAATAGGTCGCTCCAGGTCGTTTAGAACTCCATCCTTGGTAAAGAGTGGTAATGCCGACAGGATCACGGGCAGCGATGATCCTAGACGGCGTCACGGATTCGTCCAACAAGACAAAAGCAAACATTCCATCGAGGAACCCAGGGAGATTTTTATCATGTTTCTTGTACTGGTGGGCCACGGATATAAGCCGAGGGATGAACAGAGAGCGTGATTGGCCCACGTACCAGGGGTAAAATGATCTCGCAATCGGAATGGGTCTTGAACTTGACGCCTGGAGCAAGGCTTGCGCGAAGCGAAAAGTGGTTGTAGATTTCACCGTTCACGGTGAGGATGAACTTGCCATCTTCGCTCACGAGGGGTTGAGCACCTGTGTCTGTACAGGTGTTAGATCGCGTCCATTTCGCATCGAGACTGAACACAAACCGACTCCAACGACGGCGAGACGTTCGTGGCAAAGTATGGCATCCTTGCCAACATAGTACCCTGACCAGTCCGGACCACGATGGCGGAGACGTTTTGATAGTCCAATGAAATGGGAACGATCTGTGACTGGCTTTTCGAGGCCATGTACTGCAAGGATTCCACACATGCTCCAAGCTCAGGTTTTAGATGCAAGACAGATGTGTCGCGCGAGTCATCCCTTTGATTGACGTGAAAACATGACTCGTGTAGATAAGATTATGTATACCGCCACCGCCAATCTGTATATCACCGTAACGTTTCTAGTTAGTTGTATCTTTTGCAAGAGCGATTGTAAATCCTCAGTCCTCGAGAACGAAGTAGAGTGAGAGAACCACGCGGACAGCAACTAATCCCAGTTGACGGCGACCATACACCACGGCTTCGTGACAAGCAGACACCGACGGTTTTCCCCCTGCTGCCAATGGTTATTCGCTATGTGATCATTCAACGCGAGATTTCTTGGACGAGGCTTTCCCTGGAGTCGCCGTGCACTATCAAGCTTACTCCAAGTGTTTCCTAGAGTCGAAAGCTCGTCGCTTGAAGAACTTCCATCGCGTATGACCTTGTATCCGACGCGATCTCATTACAAGTTCACAATGCTCGTTGTTTTAGTCGAAAGCAATGGATTCGCCAAGGATGGTAGTGGGAGTGCTGCGATGTCTGGGACGCGACGCGACTTCATTACCTGGACGCGTCCTCACCATGACTGTCCACTCAAACGACGTCCAGCGTCTGTTCCTCCAAGCAGTCTTTTCTCGTGGAATTCTTTCTGTCAAGCACGCGCAAGTCCTCTGGGAAAAGTGCATCGACGCGGTCAAAGGTTTGACTCAGAACCTTGACGAGTTATCCAATGTGACTGAGCATCCGTCTCCCAAGCTACCGATCCCACTCTCGCCATACGGTTCGACGACAGCAGACAAGCATGGGACGGATTTGTTACCAATATTAACACTGCCCTCAATCCCCTTGACCTTGAATTTCGTCATTTGGCGGACGAGCAGACCGGGATAGAGACGTACGCCGTGGTGCGTGACGCATCTTCAACGAGCATCTTTGCTTGCGCTGACCCACCCGTTGTTCTTGTAAAGGTGAACACAAAAGACGACGAGGTTTCCCAGATGGCCACGGATTACACGCCCCTCGAGATTGCTTACTTCAAGGCAGTTGTACGTGATCCAACCAGGACGCCGACAAGGTGACGAGGTGTCTGACCGGACCATGACAGGTCGAACAAATCATGCTCGCGCCGCATGAAGCGTACTCTGTGTCGTCGCTCGCTGCCCTCCGCGAAGTAGGCTCACTCAAATCCAACATGACCAAGTCTCAGGCTGAAGCCGTCCTGGGCAGTCTCGTGGCAAAGGGATGGCTACTGAAGAGCAAGTTGAGCGACCCCCCTCGTATCCTATCTTCCTTTCTCGATGCCGAACCTTTCCTAGACGTGCCCGCTATTCACTCTCGACGCGTGCGCTTCTCGAGCTCTTACCCTACCTAAAGTCAAATTATCCTGAAGAGTGTCTGGAATGCACAATTTGCATGGAGGTAAGGTTTTTCATCTTGCTTTGGATTCACTCGACTTTCCATCCATTGTCATTAGATCGTCACACGTGGCGCCGGTTGCAATACTGCAAACTGCAAAACGAGGATACATTATCATTGTTTTAGAAAGCTTCGCGCCCGTCGCGCGCAATGTCCTACCTGTGCAACGGACTGGCCACCAGATGCAAAGAACCTTGGGCCTGTAGGCGAGGCTGCTGCAAAAGATGGTCAAGACGAAGGCCGGCGCACACGTAGGATGAGCACGATGGCGAGTGATGAGGATGAGGATGAGGATGAGGATGAGACAAGGATGGATGAAGATGAACCTGAGCCATCTCAGCCCAAGCCATCTCAGCAACGTGGCAAAAAAAAGGCCATCACAATTGGCGAGAACGAGGAACAGGACGAGGAAGATGGGGTCGATCCCCGTAAGTCTCAGGCTAACACGCGCCGTCGTTCTACAAGGGCGCGTTAACGCTGGTGGGACTCCACCGGCACTGAATATTCTCTATGGGCTAGGCGAACTTTGACCCCAATTAACAAGTATTGTAGTATTATTCGTCTATTGACATTACTCTCCGTGCCATCGCACGGGGATCCGCAACGCGGCCTTCATCTTGCCCTGTCCCGAGCGAGGTATCCACAAACCCGAACCTTCCCTTCCCCCAGACTTGAATCCGGCGCTTTTCTCTCTGGCCCTCACCAAATTGTTCATTCCATTTGCGTAAGTCTGCCAAGGAACCCAAAGCTTCAGAGCTCGAGGGTGTGATCTCTTGAAGTGCTTTACTAAAGTGTCTGAGGTGGATGGTCCGAGACTGGGCCGCGAAGGAATCCGAGGTAGAAGCATCTGAGTTGTTTGTTGGCGTGTCTTGCGTAGAGGCTTCTAGTGACGATTTCCATGGCACACTGACCCCCTCTTTGACTGCATCGAGAGCAGCAGAGACACACAGGTCTTTGGGACTTCATGTCAGCAAGACATTTGGCAGCCAAAGGGCTAAACGCACGTTTCAAATCCGATCCCGAAAAGCTTTCAGTCTGTCTAGCCAGTGCCTTCGTATCGACATCTGACGCCAAAGTCTCGTCCCGCAACAGAATGCGCAGAATGCCTGGAACACGACAACGTTAGGTGGCTTTTGCTACAAAACAACACCAATATACCACTCACCCTCTCTTTCTTTCTCCCCGGGCAGGTCCACTAGTAATCTACGCGGCAACCTCCGCAATACTGCATCGTCGAGATCGAAGGGCCTGTTGGTAGCGCCGATAACCACAACTCTCTCCTCTACGCCCGACTGACTCTTCAGTCCGTCCATTTCCTGCATAAACTCGGTGATGACCCCGCGATGCGCCATAGCACCACCCGAGTCGCGAGCAGATGACCGAGCCCCGAAAAGTGCATCGATTTCATCGAGGAACACGACACATGGGGACAGGCGGCGAGCAAGGGTAAAGACTGCTTTAACGAGTTTCTCACCTTCGCCGACGTACTGAGTTAAGCCACACGTAATCAGAAAATGTCGCAAGTAGAGCTACAAGAAAGGAGGCATACCATGTCCATAACATCAGACGGTGAGATCATCAGCATCCTGCAGCCGGCCTCCTTCGCGAGAGCTCGCACTACGAGGGTCTTACCAGTTCCCGGAGGTCCAAACAGAAGACATCCGGTCATGGCATGTTCTTTCAGGATGCCCGTTTGAAAAGCTGCAGGATAAAGAAGCGGGAGCGACACCAAAGTCCTCACAGAGTCGATCGTGTGCGGAGGAAGATGAACCTGTGTAAAGGTCGTTGAAAGGGTAGCTAGTCAAGTTGCGTCAGTGTTCATCCATCCATCCACAATTGAATCCAACAAAAGCAACTTACCGGGATCGACGATGCAACCCAATAGCCGCTTTTCGTGAGGATCAAGATCTTCGTCTTGCTTAATCTTTTCCACTAACTCATCTATTAGTCTGCCTTCTTCGCCATCCTCGAGCTCAAGTGCATCTAACTCATCCTCGCTGGCATCGTCAGGTTGGCTCTCGCGAGGAATAGAGATACGTGCATCTTTTGACCAGGCCCGACGGAGATGGCGCGAAGAGCGTTGGGCTGCCCAGGCGCGGTGTATCGCAGACCAGGGTACGGAAGTCGGTTCGAGGGTTGCGCCGAGCGTCTTGGAAGTCATGGGGGAAGACACGGCAGAGGAGACAACACTTCCAACCGCTCGATCTGCAATCTGACGTATCGAAGACCAAGGCTCGATGCGTGTGCTCCAGTCTTCCCATATCTCGTGTTCCTCAGGGTATTGGGGGCCGGTCGACAAAGGAGCGTCGATGTCGGATTGGTGTTCAGCGTCAGCCGAGGATCCAATGATCTCCGCGTCTGCCTCGAGCTGACCATAATTTGGCGCTGAATCCTTCGCGATTTGGTCGGTTTCTGCACTAGCCTCTACCCCTTCAGTCGATGCGCTGTCGGTTACACCCTTCGCATCAGCCTCTAACACACCTCCGATCCCCCCAACACCTAGTCGCATAGCCAACTCGTTTACTTCCCTCCGTCGCGTCATCCTACATTCCCTTTCAGTACCTTGATCCCGTGAACCGGGAAGTATGACGGAAGCTCGGAAGAACTTCCCTAAGGCACCGCCTCCTGGGTTACCATCCTCAGAGTCGCCCTGCCCACTCCCGAGCATATCCAGGAAGGGAGACGAGCCGCCTCCCAATAAAAGAATTGGGGGGCGCGGAGCATCGAAATCGGCTGAAGGATATGGAGGAGCTGGTTGAGCAATCGCCTGAGAAGACCCGTTGGCTCCACCGCTGTTGAGGAGAGAATAACCTAGAGGAGATGAGGCAAAGAGTCGTAAGACATCTTCGAGAAGCGCATTATCCCCGTGCCTTTCCCATCGCCGAAGACGCTCTCGAAGACGTTTTTCGCGGGCCCGTGTTGCGTAGTCATCCTCGCCCCATTCAGAAGGTTGTAGATGCGTTGCGCTAATGTTGGGACTTGTGCTAGAAGTAGACATTCCAGGACTGGTACGGGCAGTATGTCTCCGGCTGCTACTGACTGAACCCGAGCCGGATGCTGCCTGTGCTCCAACGGACATCGGGAACGACCCAGGGGAAGCTGACAGAGCAATTGAGGATGGCCCGACGAGTGGTGGCGTCACACCACACACAATGGTCATTGGGCACGGTACAGGGGACGAAGGACGCGCAATCGAACCTGTCCTACGAGCACGTACTGCACTGAGGAGGTGAGGGTACCAAGTGGGTGCTGTAGGCGCAAGGGTGGGGAAGTCGCGGATATAGACGATACGAGGCCGGATGCGTTGAGGTTGTAATGATTCAGGAGATGAAGAGGAGGGCATGTTGATGAGTTCATCGAAGAAGGCTTGGACTCGACTTGGGGTTGGGGATGAACGAGAAGGGGCAAAAACTGAGGATGGACGCCCGCGAGACGCAGCGACTGGGGCAAGAACATGGAGAGTCATCTGAGAAACCCCTGCTGGAGGCAAGAGGCTGTGTTCGGAGTCGTCCTCTTCTTCGGTGACGGAAGAAAGGCGGCGAGGGGGGGAAGGAGGTGGGGCAGGATGGTAGTGAAGAGGGTTTCTTGGCAGCTGGATGGCATTGGCTGCTACAGGACAAACAGGTCAGAGCATGAACGGAACGGATGATGCTGATAACGACACCTTTTCCGAAATGGCCCCATTCACCTGCGGCGAGGTGAACAGAATCGATCACGAGAACCTCGGCGCCGGTTCTACGAGCCAACTCACGGACGGTCTCGTCGAGGACGTATTCGCCACCCTCTACGGGGCAGTACAACGCAAGGGTTGGTTCTATGGCAGGACCTGCAGGAGAAGAGTACGCGGCACGATGTTGTGTCTGAGGATGGAGAGCGATGTGCAAGTTGGTGAGAGCCTCTTCAAAGAGCTCTGGTGGGGGCAACGCGCTCGGGTTTGGAGATGAATCCGGGAGCCATAGGATATCAAGCCCGGGAGGCAATTGGGGTCTATCGTCGGTGTCCTTGGGCAAAGAGGGAGAAGGTGAGAGAGACGCTCTCTGTCGGCGGGGTGGTTTCTCTGGTGCGGGATCTGTGGGAGGATCTGCCTCTGGGGGGGAGTCTGAGGCGGCAAGCAGAGTCTGGTCGCTGTGCTGCTCGTCGACGACTGGCTGCGACGATGAGAGTCGCTTGTGCACCCTCGATGACGGCCGGTCGGGCTGGGTGCTGCTCACGTTAGACTCCTTCGGTGACTTTGTGCGTGCGAGCGCCGGGCTGAGGTGTGTGGTGGGTCTCCTGGAAGCCTTGAGGACTGTCCTGGCGAGCTGCGAGGTCCTGCGCATGAAAACGAACTGTGTCGGTGCTGGTCAAGATATTACACGACGAGCTCGCTGTGCGTGCCAACGTCGAGTCAGCTTGGTTGCTGTTTTTCCAGATCATTAATTTCTCACGGTCTCCTCTGTGACGCACCCCGGTCTGCGCACATTGTCTCAAGCGCTCTCGACGAAGTCCTCCACAGCGCATCCTCATCATGGGCCGCGACAGACTCGCAGCACTCAGGGTGTGTCCCGTATCTAGGCGCCAGCACCCTCGACATGCCACTCACATACCCCGCAGGCCCAGAGACAGGCCGATGCCCCGCAGGCCCCAATCGAAATGCAGCGCGTCCCTCCGCAGCCTACCAATGGCACTTCGAATGGCTCGTTTCTACCTCCGTCCCAGGATACGTCTTCCATGTCTGCATTTTATGCCGAGGTGCGTTCTTTTCCACCGCTGCCACGTCCCTCGTGTAGACCTCGACCTGCAGACCACCTCTATTGAAGAGTCCATTGTCGAGTTCAACGCAAACGTTACTGCCGTTGCGGATCTGCACGCACGCTCCCTAAATGCACTCTCCGACCATGATTCTGCAGCCAACCATTCGCGGCTTGCGCAACTCACAGAGTCTACTCGTGCGCTGAGCAACGCACTCTCAAAACGGATCAAGGCCCTGAAAGTCCAACCAGGAGGCGTCAGTATGCAGGACGCCGAGATTAGGAAGAACAGAGTGCGCCTACGCCGTCCAAATCACAATGGTGACACTGAAATGGGAAATCACCATAGATCACAGTGGTACACGGAAAATTTGTCGAGACACTCCAGAGATACCAGAACGTCGAGCAGCAGTTTCGGCAGAGGTACAAGGATCGTGTGGAACGGCAGTTCAAGATTGGTGATTCCCACTTTCTGACATGGTAACCAGTCGCTTCAACCTGGCCCTTGCATGTAGTGAAACCCGATGCAACTGCAGACGAAGTATCTGCCGTCGTGAATGACACTCAGGGTAGCAGCAATGCAATTTTCCTCCAAGCCGTAGGTGGTCCGTATGAATATTTACAATGACGTACTGAATGACCACCACTTAGATCTCGTCTTCCAACCGTTATGGTGAATCAAGGCAAGCGTATCACGAAGTCCAGGAGCGCCACCAGGACATCCAGCGAATTGAAGTCACTCTGGCAGAACTTGCGCAGTTATTCAGCGATGTTTGCCCCATCTTCTTACTCGGAACGTATGCGTACTGACCGTTCGGATTCAGATGGCGGTATTAATTTCCCAGCATGATGAACAGATTGCCTCCATTGAAACCAAGGCTATGGATGTTGAAGAAGATACTAGGAAAGGGTAGGTGATCAAGTTTCGTTGTTGGACTGGTGCTAATCACAGAAAATTAGGGTCGGCGAGGTGGACATTGCAATAAAACACGCACGGGCCGCTCGACGGAAGCGATGGATATGTTTATTTATCACTATAATTGTGATTTTGGCCGCTGTCGGTATTGGGGTGGGAGTGTACTTTTCGAAGAATCCTCCGGGGAATAGCTCTTCTAGCTCTTCTAGTGGGTGACGATGGAAAAAGACCGTAGGGAGTGCCTCCATGTTCTTTTATCTTTTTTTTTTTTCTGTTTCCGACCACATACCCCAAAGTGTAGCGACGTGTCTAATATAAATGGACTCGGCTGACGTGATAAGCTGAACTGTCCTATTTTTCATTGGACACGGCGCGTCATCCCTGCTTTCTTTACGCAGCACGGCCGCAATCCCAACCCTACACGCAACTTCGTCTTCACCGCAAGCAGCGAT
Organism: Butyriboletus loyo; assembly: GCA_038093515.1. Taxonomy (NCBI): domain Eukaryota; kingdom Fungi; phylum Basidiomycota; class Agaricomycetes; order Boletales; family Boletaceae; genus Butyriboletus; species Butyriboletus loyo. The sequence continues at coordinate 38,727 of JBBPSI010000080.1, forward strand.
GAGCAGACACCCTAACGGCTCGACTCACGGCTCCCCCAGCACCCGCAAATCCCGCAGACAAGACTCCCTCCGACACGTCGATGCCAAAGTCGCTGTGGATTTGGCAACCGCCCAGACGTACTCTGAAAATGTATTTCTGTTCATCCCCAATCTCATCGGTGAGCAGGTCTTCCTTATCCCCGATCGTGGCCCCATGCAGTCAGACCACCTTGCTAAGCCCTGACCCTGCCAATAGGCTACACACGAGTCATTCTCGCCGGCCTCTCACTCCATTTCATGAGCTATCATCCAAAATACTGCACCCTCGCATACTGCATATCATGCCTTCTCGATGCCGTGGATGGTCAAGCCGCCAGGGCGCTCGGGCAGACATCAAAGTTTGGTGCGGTGCTAGACATGGTGACCGATAGGCATGTCTCTTGTTTATTTCCCGACAAGATGGCGCTAACCGTTGTTCCAAAGGTGTACCACATCATGTCTTCTCTGCTACCTCTCCTCCGCATACCCAAGCTTCGCCCTCGTTTTTCAGTTCCTTATCGCACTCGACTTCTCGAGCCACTACATGCACATGTATAGGTAGGCATCGTGTGCCCCTAGCATATGTTAGTGTCGCTGATACATTTCCCCTAATAGCTCCCTTGTAACGGGGTCTCGGAGCCACAAGCTCGTGAAGAGCGACGTGAGCCGCATTTTATGGTATTACTATAATGACTCGGTCAGTATTTCAATCCCTAATGTTGCACTCGACTCCTAAACGATTGTGAACAGCGTACCCTATTTTTCATGTGCGCCGGTAACGAAATGTTCTTCGTCTCCCTGTATCTCATGAAATGGATGCACGCCCCTATCTCTGGGTCTCTACCTTTGGAGATCTATCCATCCTTTGCGTATCTGACATCTTTCACGTGGCCTCAAGCTTTGGCCCTGGTGTCTTTCCCAGTATGCTTGGCCAAGAATATTATCAACCTCGTTCAGCTTTGGAAGGCAAGTAAAATCCTTGTGGGGGTAGATTTGGCTGAGAGGGCCGCCGCACGGGAGAAAGGGGACAAGTACGATTGAGGATGAGCCAAAGCGCTGGAAACCTAATCACATCTAGACTGGAGGACTATGTGCCACTGGACGTACACTATGACGGGTTGCTTGCGCGGTTCAAGAGTCACCAAGTTTTTCGTTTTAAATGACCGGAAGCCATATACGTCGAACCAACTTGGCTTGTGTCTGCTATTCCGTACACCTAGTCCGAGCCGTTGCAAGCTGGTGTACTCATAGTATTTAATCCATTGTCTATGCTTGATTCACGTTAGATTATACATACATACATATGGTACTGCATAATGGAGACCTCTCCTCAGGCGATAACTGGCTCTCTAATCACTTTTGTGAATGGAGACATTTGCCATTCCAGGAGAAATTACAAGATCCCTATTCCCTCGCTGGCGTACGAGTCCAGACCTCTGTTTCTTTTTTCGTGAGATGAGTTTTGAGACGGTGATTAAACCATGCAAGATGGGACGTTCGTCAACAACGCAGAACGAATCAAACAATATTACGACGTACCGGTGCACGTTCAAAAGTCGTTTTAGTCGCCACCTGTGGGCGACACAACTCGTCGTGTGTGACCCTTGCTGGGGCCCTGTCCCATCCGACTGACTATATCGTCGATTCGGTGACGTCAACTCGAAGAACTCGGACGTTCCGAGGATGTGTCTTAAATACGCCGCTAGATGTTCGTCGTATGTGGACATTTTGCAAGCGTTCCCGGATTCGTTCTATAAAGATGTTGATAGGACAACGCTTCGTCGAACCTCAATCCACGATGGCATACTTTGCACCGGAGGATGGTGACCGAGGGAAGGCAAGAAGGTTTCGACAGAGGTGGGAGACCCAGCTCTTCCCGGGAAAACTGTTCGAGTTCTTCTACGGCGTGTGAGCTCCATCTCCTGATCAAGGGAGGTAGCAGACGAATGAACTTCTTCTGCAGATCGTCGTGGCTCATGTTAGAATCGATGTCACTTTCTGCCACCGAGCGCACAGCTGGTATCACGGCAGTGCCGATCATCCGAGGTTGGACCTTCAAGGAGGGACCAGTGACTGAGCTTTTGGTGGATAGCCCGGCAGCTGCGAAAGCGGATACGCCCCTTTGACTCCCTGCAACCACCTAATGGGTTAGGGGCGGATCTTGGTTTCACGCTGCATGATGACTGACTCACCATTAGGCGTCAAAAGCTCAACTATTCTCACTTCTGGAAATTGTCGTTATAATGAAAGGAGCTAGCCCAGTTCTTCAAGTCTGGTCTTGGGACTGACTCAGGCATTGTGACAACCAGCAGTAATTGGAACAGACTCTTGGACTCTTTGTCTCCAAGTTTCCCAATCTTGGCACGAGCGAGCGTGCTAGCAAAATGAACGATGTGACGTTAGTTTGATATGAGAGGCCATCAGGGCGACGCCTCCGAACAGATTTCAAAAGATTCTATTAGATTCAACATTTTTTCAGCTTTGGACAAACTTCTAATCCGGCCCGTTCGGGCACGATGACACTGACCTCGACAAGCACGTCAAGAGGCATTCAACGAACTGCTGTCTATGCTCTTTTGACCTTGTCGTGCGCTTCGCGTGCCACGGAGAACGATGTGGACGGTGAATGAAAGGTGAAGCAGTGTCAATAGGTCGATAGCCCCTATCATCGCTCGACAGCGGAGCGGTAACATGCGAGACATCCTCGTCATCTGAAACAAAAGTTCAGATACACTGAGACCACGGTGTTACTCACATTGGCTTTGAACAGCATAAGATAAAGGCTCAGAAACAGTGTGCCTTGGCAAATCCACAGCGCATCACATAGTACATTCGTCGTAAAGTGTCATCAAGCGCGATAAACTACGTGGCCAGTAATTCATAGCGTACCTCTGCCGTCATCGAGGAATTAACAAACACAATCAACATCTATCCCACACGACACGGCCGAGCCACGTCACGGCTTTGGTACACGGAGAGTTTTGCTGACCATCGCCGCAGCCCATAGGCCAAACAAAATGCTAACTGGGTGGAGATCACCCCGACCACCGGATGGACCCCATAGCGTCACGAGGCCACCTGGTATGCCGGCCTTGCCCTCTATCCAACCTTGGCGGGCCCAGTAAGACAGAACGGCGACGAGGGCAAGGGAAGATGGGATGGGAAGGCCTTCAAAGTACCGCGCTTTCCCTCCCGAGTCTTTCGGAACCAGCGCGACTGTCGCGTTGAAGCGAGCAAGTCGAGCCAGCCCACAACATATGAAGCCCGTTAGGCAAACAGTATCGAGATAAGTTCGAAGGCCAACAGCAAAGGCGAGGACAGCAGGCGCGACACCAAATGAGATCTGTGGGACCATGAAGCGAAGCTCGATCGGAAAACGATGTACCTCTTACCAAGTCAGCCAGACTATCCAACTCTTGTCCAAGTAAGCTAGAGGATTTTCTCCACCTCGCAACCTTTCCATCGAAAAAGTCAAACATGAGCCCCGCCAGGGGAAGGGCACACGCCCACGACAAGTACTCGTCATTGTTCGTTGTCATATAATGAGCCGAGGAGAATATCGAGAAGGAGCCGCAGACACCATTCATGATCGTGACAAGGTCAGCCAACCTAAAATTTCTGCACCAGGCGGCTCAGCATGGACCAACAAATGAGCATCAAAGCCATGCCGTACCTGACCATGGAGAAGTGACCGTCAGTATCAACGTATTGTTGAAGAACGTGGTCATTGTGCCCTGGGGCATCACCGTTGAACTTGGGGGTCCTGCTGCGAGCCATTCCGGTTACAAAATATTTGAGCAACGGGGGCACAGAGACGGGCAGACGACACGAATTGTGATGTGGCACACTGGGATGCCGCGCAGCCAAAAACTGACCAATATGTACTCCGGGCCGCCTGTCTATTGGGGTCCACGTAAGATCCGGTGAAGTGACTCCTGGTACCGCCTAATAAACACTACCATTACAACATATTCATATTTACGATTCTACAGCTATTGCATCCTCTCGTCGCGGCTTCTCGAGCTCGATGCTTCTTGCAGCATACTGGTTGGGATGTATAACGCTGTCCCCGCCACCCACCCCTTCTCCCTTCTTCACTCCTCGACTGGCATGTGTGATTTCAAAGACGCGCGTGCAGGCGACGTGATAGTGGCCCTCCTTGACTGTTCTCATGACCTCGTGTAGGTCATTCGTGGTGAGACCCTGAGACGAATACGATGCAAGTAGAGCAGTTTGCAGGTTTTCGGGGCTAAAGTGACGATATGGGCATCCGTGGCAATCTCCTATCCCAGGTTTATCGGCCGTAAGGATTTGTTGGCAACTGCAAGCGAAATACACCCGTCAGCGCGTGTAGTGGTCACACGACACGTATACACATACCTTTTCGCAGGATAATTTGCACGTTTCCCTTCCAAACCGTAAGAGTGTCTGATGTTATACTTGTACTCCTTGTTGAATTTGTCGTCTATTATGTTGCTGAACGACTTCCTCCAGAATGCAATGGCCTCATCGATCGAGAGACCCAAAACCTGTGAATCGATGGGTAACATAAGGAAAGGCTCGGATCATCGGACGTACCTTGAGAAATAGTCCATACTGCAACCTCCCAAAATGCTTTAAATGGTGGTCTCTAACCAGGCACTCGTGTAAATTTCGCATGCACATCGGGAAGTGTTTCTTTGCGAGATCATCGATCATCTCGGCTCGAATCTCATCTCCAGTGGCGGAGGGATTCACCCATTCTGAAGGAACACCTGCAACGAATCCCTGCGAGAGGTTGTTCAATATAGGTACCAATCTCGTGTCCTCGTCCATACGGGGAAGCGTCTTGGCAGTGTACTATGCATTTTCAGAAAGGCAGCGATGCAATTGTACAACGTAAACTCACTTCGAGTGCCATCTCCAGCTTTCTCTCAAACTCGTTGAACACGAAACTGGACAATTCTCTGCTGTGCACGTATGCATAACCTCCACGTAGAAAAACGCGCCTTTTGGCGACCAGGTCAGGTACTCTCGTCCAAGGAACCTGCGATGCAACGTTCAATCAACAACCTCTGTTCGCATCATTCGACATACCTTGTGATAGTCGTTAGACTGGTCTTGGGAATCCGGCTGTGGAACTTGTTTTCCTTCGAGCGCCTTCAGCTCGTTCGCAAACTGATCCTTTTCATGTTTCTCGACCTAATCATGATATTTCAGCGCGAACAACGACATGGGGGCTCGACGAGCGACCTTTTCCCATTCAAACTGCTGTGACCCAAGAAATACTCCACGTTCTGTTTTGTCATCCGTCTCATACCGCACTTTGAACAGCGCCGTCTCCGCTTTAACGAACCGCCTTCTCAAATCCTCCCTAAAGAACAGTAAACGATCAGTTCACGCCCAACACCATCTAACGAAAACATATGAACGCACGAACGACAAAACGCAAGCCGAAGGACGAAATGACCGAGATGATCGTTTCGCCGCTGATCCCCCAGGGGCATTGTGCTGGCCGTGTTGCTGTTGAGCGCAAGATACTTTTTGCATTGGGCGTCGGTCACACTCTTCAGTTCATCCCATGACCGGTTGCGTGCAAACGAGGACTCGATCTCTGCGAGTACGCGAAGGCGGTCGAGCGCGCATGTCTCGAATTCCTCGAGCGTTACTTCATAGAGTGGTGGCTTGTCGTAGCTGACGCAGCTCTAAGCTCGCCGTCAGTGTTTGATATAGCGGCAGGACATACAAGTTCAGCCGGAAAGGGTATTCTGCTTCGATGGTGGTAGCTTTCAGTGCTTTGGATCGCTTCGCACCAGGCTGATTCCGTTCTTTATTTTTGAACATTCTGGCGTTCTGATGGTCGGTTTAGAAAGTGAATGATTGAGATATTAGTAGTAGATGGCAAGCCATGGTACAGAGGCTGTCACGGACGCGGAGCGTCACGCGTCTTGTCACGTCTCTCAACGTCAACTTTCATCGACAGAAAGCAAAGAAAGACATGTTTAGATAGCAACGACGATGGGTTTAAACAAAGCAAAATACAAAATACTAGACATGGCATAACATACATAACCTGAGTGTGCGATTTAAGATACTTGCAAAGGAACCAGCACGATCACACGATCCACATCCCGACATCAACTGCGCGGCGGACCAGGGGTGGCAGCGCGCCCAGATGGGCGGCGGACCAGCCTCTTCCGCTTTGCAGCGCCAGGTGCTGGGGAGGGGGGTTCCTCCTCCACGTCGAAAGTGACTCCGGGTCGGCGAATGCGATGAGTCTTGCGCACTCTTCTGTCGGCTTCTTCCCTATCCCTCCATTCTGACGCGGCAACTAATGGGTCGCGAACATCTGGGGGTACGATAGGAGGTAAAGGTTGAGCTTGGCTGACGATAGAGTGATCAGGAGATCCGACCACAGTATTGGTCTGTCCACGTGCATGATTAGCGGCACATCGGAAGGAAGTAACAAGATGCCTACAGCAGTGTTGCCATCACAGACATCGAGGGACGCAGCTGATACTGTTCGGTTCCTCTTCGAGTGCATGGCCAGGAACTTAAACGGTGTGAAGATGTGTGGGGTGGCATCCCTGTGCTCTCGTACTGCTTGCGTTGGTAGGGGTGGAATGGCGATTGGATCGAGTACCCTGCCCTTGGTCTTGGACTGTAATCCCGCACGTGTGGAGATAGAGGCAGCCGGTGGCAGGGCAGAATTCGACTCCTTTGGAGCCGAAGTCGATGTAGCCCCACGAGGCACGGGCAAAGCGGTAGCAGCAGCAACCAGGGCATCAGGATGAACCTTCCCTTGGTCGAGAGACGCTCTGGTGACCGTAGAAATAACTGGAAGTTCACTCGTTTTCAATGAGAGTGTTCTCGTCCTGAAAAGGCCAAACAACCCTGAAGGTTTCTTCTTGTCGTCTTTCGAGTCTGTGGATGATTGTCGTGCCCGGTTCGGAACAGCGTTCGAATGTGGCACACCGCTTGAACTGTCTGGATTCAGCATAGGAGACGGCGCGATGGATGATGGAGTTTTAAGCATATCAGAGTCATTCGTGCGATCGAGAGGGGGCAGCCGCGCCGATCGAACCGGAGCAGGGGTGAACACGTGCCCAGATACTGGAGCTCGTGCTGACAGGGACTCGGGGCCAGATGAGCGAGACGGAAAACGTTGCGTCGAAACTGTGGTGGAAGGGATAGGCTGCGAATACTTGCGAGGCGAAAGCGGTTTTTGTACCGCCGAAGATGACGATGCAATGGGCAAGGATACAAATCGATGGTGGGTCGGCGGTTGGGCTGGAGTTACATGTGTCTGAGTCGTTGCAGAGGATATGCTTGGGCGAGTGGAGGTAGGGTATATTTGCGACGAAGGGGGAAGATTGCGAGCGGCAGAAGGCGTAACATCGCGGGGCTGGATGGAGTCTAGGATGTATTGTTCTTGATAAGAATTCTTGACAGCAGATGTTGACATTACGGTCGTGGACGTGGCATCTATAGAAGGTATCGACAAAGCTCCTGGACGGATCGGCTGTTGCTTTAATAGGTCGGGAGCAGATAGTGGTTGGGTATCAATACTTGTCGATGGAGCAGATATGTGTACTCCCCATGCACCGATGGGCGGACCAGAGCCAGTCGTGGTTGTGTGTGCAGTAACCTTGGTCATAGAAGCTGTGGAGGAGCTGGGATGGGGAGCAGTAGTGGTCGGTGTATTTACGAGCCTGGAAGCCGAAGGGCCATGTATGCTAGTACCATTCACTAGTGGGTATTGACCAGCAGCGGTACTAACAGGATTGTAAGTTATCTGTGCTGGCGCAGCGGTTGACTTGTTGATGTTCCCAGTGGCGCCAGGATTCGTTTCCGCGGACGCCGCGAGCTTACTTGCTTGCAACATTTCCGCAGCACGCTGATAAGTACGAGAGGGTACAGTATGGGACGTAGCACGTTGAGCAAGTGCTGCCTGGACAGATTGGATAAATGTGGGCTGAGTGGCAGGTGCAGAAGATGGCATGCGGGTGGACAGCGGTGCAGCGGTAGGTGTTGGCGGAGGCATGGGCGGGACAACGGGCACTGGGCTGGGCTCAGTACCACGATGCAGATGTAGGTCTTTGTTTCTTGATTGGGGTGAGGATTTATGACCAGGTTGGTCCGTTACCGCAGACTTGGAGGTCGAGTTCGCGTTGGCAGAATTGGTGTGTTGTGACGGTTGCATAGGTCTCGGTGCCGGGACTGAAGACGTGATCGTTGGCATACTGGGGACTGCCTTACTTAACACGGGCGAATCCTCTGTGACATCCTCAATCGTGATTCTCGGTCGTGGCTTTGCAGAAGGAGCCGAAAACTGCGACGGAAGGACAGGAATAGACCAGATAATTTCTTCATGAGCTACCCGCGCGTCGTCGTGCTGACCAACGGCTGGCTTTGAAGACTTCGCATCAGTGTGAGATACGGATGTAGACCCATTCCATATCGGTGTCGGGACTGCATCGCCACCCAGGTTGCCAGGTTGCCAGGGCTCTGTGGGGCGCGGGGGTGGCATAGATGGGGGTTGGGACGGGGCTGAGGATTGTGAGGGCATATGGAACATTTCACTCTGCACCTCAGGGAAGGAATGACCATAGTTTTGGATGTGGCCATCGCTCTGCGAACGTGCCAGAATGATCTCACTCGTCCGTGTCTCGATAGGTGGTAGAGAATCCTCCAGACCCCCGGGAGGCGGGATTGGAAGCGGCGGAGGTGAAAACTGGCCATTGTTTTCAGGGATTGGAAGAGACGGCAGTCGATACGGCTGAAACAGCGATGGTGCATGCACTACTGGTACTACCTGCGGCTGATAAGAAGTCGACGATGTATTTCGTACTGCGAGTTGTGGGGGGTGAGATTGTTGGTCTTGTGAACTGGACGTCGTCCTCGAAGCCCGAGTCGGCGCAGGAAGGAGAGGCGCAAGCAAACTATGATCAACACGGCCATGTGGTAGGTCGCGAGCTACGGTGACGGGAGTTGCCCCGACGACAGCAATCTGCGGTGGTCCTGCAAGGTGCGGCAGTAGACTCTGCCTTGGTGCGTGCTCCGGAGTGGGTGTCTGTACATAAAGATAGAAGATGAGAGAAGAAGTGAGGAACCAGGGTTTGCGGGCGTTACCTCTTTTGTAGACCGAGACCTAGGTGAACTACCCGCCAACGTACCTCGTGGTGTACCAAAGGGAACATCTCTCGCCTTCGTACCAGGAGAGTTCCGTTGAGATGACGATGCTGGAGTCGTCGCCTGGCTCGCCTTCATCATAGACGAAGATGCACGAGGGAACGAGACGTTGTCTTGTGAGAGCACCTGACGAAGTTGGGCATGGGGCGTCTCCGGGTTAAGGTGATGGTCTCCCAAATACTTGTCCTCTTGAGATATCTTCGCCCTTTTAGCAGTAGCTGGAGTTTGAACAACCCATGATGCTTGGACTGTGGTGCTGTCAGCCGTCTGCCGGGGTCCTGGACGGTTGTCGGTTGTCGGTTGTCGGTCTGCTGACTGCTGAGCGTATGGAACATCTGTATGTGCGCCATCTCGAGTAGAAGGTCGAAAGGATGCGGTGAGCGTCTGGGGAACAACGATCGGGGTGGCATGAACACTAGGAGGAGCAGATGGTGCTTTTTGCATGGATGTAGAGTGACTGGGGGACATGCCGTGAAGTTGTGCGGTTTTAGGACTCGGCTGCGCAAACGACGGAGAGCCATGAGTGTGTCCAGCCTTTGGCGGACTATAATTAGTTGGATGGGCGGGTGATGGGGGGAAAGAATGCTGGTTTGGAACAGAACCTATGATTGGAATATACTGTGCGACGGATGGAGGTCGGGTAGGAGGCTCATTCGTTTGCGGCCCTTGGGAAACAGAGCGTAGAGGGCGTGGGCCAATGACTGCAGGAGGAACGACGTTATTGGCGGAGGTCCTATGCGCAGAACGAGATGGTGGTCGGCTGTGCAGATACGACGAACGTGAGTTGTCCACCCCTGTCTCTGGGTTCCCACGAGCGTAGGAGACTTTGGAGATTGGGGTGAGCAAGGCTTGACTTGATTCGTAGATTGACATGCGTTGACCAGGAGGTAGGTCGTCTCCACGAGGCTCAGTACGTGGAAGTTCCACGACAACTGGACGATCGGACTGAGCCCGAGTCTCAGAAGACTGCGATCGAGTATGACCAGAGGACTTGACAGAAGCTAACTGAGGAGGGTGGATGACGATTTCCTGTGGAGCATCTGAATGTGAAATTGCCGATGACTTAAAATGTACGTCGTGCAGATCAGGAGGACCCTGGCCCGCGCGAATACTGACAATTTGTGGTGCAGTCGAAACCCTAGTCTCAGTGGGTAAAGCGGATGCGTTAAATCCTGGTGTCACAAGAGGAATGTCGACGTTGATCGATGCTAAAGGCTGGCGAGTGTCTTGATGCACTCCGTACCTGCCCTATGTTTGATGTAAGTTGCACAATGACGGGTCCCGGATACTAAGAATGAGCATACCTCTGGCCTCTTCACGTCATCTCGTGGGCCCATCGACACATCATGATTGCCTCTGTCCCTCGTGGAACTGAATGTATGCCCGTCGCTTCTTTGCACAGCAGGACCCGAAGGTGTGCGTTCCATACGATGCTAGGTTCGGATATTAGGACCAGCACTACGATATGATGATCTGATATGAACTACCTTGCCAATAACCCGTTCGGTATCACTGCCAGATTGAGCCCCTTGGGCAGTTGATGGGCGTCCCTCTCGGTGCGAGCGTTGTGACTTGGCTTTTGGTGGAAGGTAAACAGGCATTACGCGAGGGGCAGGCGGGGGTTCACCTGTCTGTTGCACGTCTGGCTGCGGCACACTGGTGGACTGGGACGGCATGGTAATGATCGGATTCTGCGTGTTTTCAGGCTGGTGTCGACGACCCTATTGACGTGTAGGATGAGATGTGGGTGAATATAAACTGTGCTCACAACTCACAGTGGGAGCCGTCCCCTCCTCCGTCCGATGCCTTCTATGACCACTGCTTGACTCGCGGACCGAAGTGGAGTGACCTTCTCTCCCGGAAAGCGACGCCTTGGATGCATTTCTTTGTTCAGAATACGGTCCTCCCTCCGTATCGGAATCCTTGCGCCTATCGTGATGCCTGCTCCTGCTTGGTTCTTGATACCGGACTTCTGTGGCACGTTCACGATGTCGCTCAGCCCTCGCTCTGTCCTTGTATCTGTTTTCGAGCTCGGCAGCATATTTCTCTCTCTCTTTCTCTCTCTCTTTCTCTCTTTCTCTGTCTCTCTCCCTCCCCCTTTCCTTCTCCTTCTCCCTCTCCCTCTCCCGGTCTTGGTCTCTGTAGGGATCCTTGTGGCGCCGCGAAGAGGACACCTCCTTCGGGGGATTCCAGAATGCTTGGTTTACTGGGGCCGAGAGAGGAGGCTGCGTTGAAGAGTGAACGGGACGGGAAGGATGTCTCGAAGCCCTGGCCATGTCTTCGCCACTGGATACCTGGTCGTAGGCAGATTGGTGGGTTGGAGCGGGTTGTCTTGAGGGTCTTGGATCAGGTGGCTCTGGATGGGGTTTGCGAGATGAGCTAGCTGCTGGGTGCGAGGGTTGTGGGTAATGATAACCGGATGAGGAGTACTGCGCGGAAGGGCGCATCGCGTGTTGATAGGCTTTGCTTATTGAGGGAGCCTGTGCAGAGGAGTGATGATGGGAGGAATATGGCACTGCGGAGGGATCCTGACGATGAGGCCGAGAAGATTGTCTCGGGTCATTGTATCGGGTATCGTGGGGTGGATAAGACCTTGGGTCGTATGAATGGGCTGGCAAAGTGGCAGAACGGTTTCGGCGGCGGTCAGAATCATAGTCGGGAGGATGCTTGTCGGTGGGGACCCATGGCTTGAAAGGATCGGCTGCTGGGCGGTCGTCACGCCGGCGAGTATTATGACTATTCATGCAAAAGAGCAAAATACAAAACGAAGCGAACTAAGGTAAAAAAAGGCGCTCTTGAAGATGGAGGGAAGGAGGGAAGGGACTGAGGAGAGGAGAGATGCCGGGCTGTCGACATGAGGCCCAACTTGGACTGGCTACGGCGCTATGAAGGTACCTTACGTTCTCGAGGCGACCGTTTCTGTCCTCGCAGCGGCTGTCTCAGTGGGAAAACATATTCCAGACATTGCTGATCCCATCTCCGACTTTTGATACTGCATGACCGCTGGGTGGCAGACCTGAACGACCCGAATGCAGTATCGAGGCCCTCAGCGCCGATGGTCGACATCGCAACCCCCTCATTCACTGCGGCTCGGGCGTCCACAACGTGCCCCCCCCCTTTCTTATCAGCACGCGTTGACCCGCAGACAATACACGTCCGCGGCAGGGCTCACGTTCAGGCTGTGTTTGCGGGATATCCCGAGGAAGAACTTATTATTCATATGTACGCGACATGTCTGCCAAGCACGACTCCATGGCGCTACAGAGATAGCGCGCCAAACAAGAGCGCGACGGGCGGTGTCGAGCGCGCTGGAGACTATCCCCAGATGGCGTGACCCCAAGACGGGGCCAGCCGAGGCTCGACCTACTCTTACACGATTTTGACTCATTACCGACAGTGGACAGCGGAGAGGCTGGTGGTGACGCGTGGCCACCCTGTCGAGACAATTTAAGGATCGTGTGGTGAAAAAGAAGGAGGGAAAATTTAATGGTTCAGATTGGGAGAGCGGACAGAGTCAAGTTTTGGGTGGAGACGAGCTTATGAGGGGGTGGTGGGGGGTGGGGGGGTTGCTTATGCAATCTATGAGTCGGGCACGATTTCCCACCGACTTTGTCAGTTCATTCACCTCTGCGATAATATCCTGTTCCCCTCCTACTCGTCCTGCTGGACGTCTGACTCTCCAGTCACTCATCCCGCCCATCTCCACCCAAGCCCTCGCCATTTCCATTCTCCGTGCGCACCTCCCCCGATCTCAACACAACCCTCGCCCAACTCATCCCCCCCTTCCGATACCATGGACGTCCTCGACGAAAAAGCGAACGGTGCTCCCCCAATGGAAATCATCGACGACGTCGTCTCCGTCCGTGATCGTCAGCACTCTTCCCTTTCCCATCTTGCCCCATTTTCTCATTCTACTCTCCAGACGAGGCATTTGCTGCCAAGCACATGCCCGACTTGGGTCATGATGTTAAAGATTTCAAAGTGTACACTTGGAGGCTGACCAATTGGAGGAAGCTTGAGAAGAAGATCACAAGTCCAGAGTTTGATTGCGGCGGTCACCGATGGTCTGTCCTCCTTACCCCTTCCCTCGTAACCCGCATCCAACCTGTTTCGTTTCCAGGCGCATACTCTTATTCCCATTCGGAAACTCAAATGCACCTCCTAACGATACCGTATCAGTGTACCTTGACTATGCAGATCCAAAAAAATCTCCCGAGGGTTGGCACGCTTGCGCTCAATTCGCGCTCGTCATATCTAACGTCCATGACCCTACCATATACACCGTCAGCCGTGAGTCTCACTCGTGCAACTTTCCTTCCACTACCGATGGCTCTTGTCCATAAGATGCCCATCATCGATTCATTGCCGAGGAGTGCGACTGGGGCTTTACTCGCTTTAGCGAGCTCCGCAAATTATTCAATGTCCAAGAAGGTCATCTCCGGCCAACTATCGAAGATGAGTCTGCCGATGTCACCGTGTACGTCCGTGTACTTGAGGATCCCACCGGTGTCTTGTGGCATAACTTTGTAAAGTAACGTCCTTACCACTCTTGTGGAACTCACACCCCTTACAATTACTTATTAGCTACGATTCCAAGAAGGAGACTGGATATGTTGGCTTGAAAAACCAAGGAGCCACATGTTACATGAATTCCCTCCTTCAGTCTCTCTTTTGCACGCGTTACTTCAGAAAGGCAGGTGCCTGTGGCGCAAAATTACCCTATGCTCACATCAGCATCTAGGCGGTGTACCAAATCCCTACAGAGGACGAACACCCCACGGAAAGTGTGTCTCTTGCATTGCAACGGGTGTTTTATCACCTTCAGACATCAGACCAGCCCGTTGGTAAGTTTCCAAGTGGGCAATAATCATTGATGGCTGCTCAGCCTGCAACAGGGACGACGGAGTTGACAAAGTCATTTGGATGGAAGTCAAATGACTCATTCTATCAACATGACGTCCAAGAATTCAATCGAGTGCTACAGGATAACTTGGAGTCTAAGATGAAGGTCAGGTCTATTCACCCTCGTCGTCTCGTATCTCACAGTAACGTAGGGTACGAAAGCGGAAGGTGCCATCGCCAAGCTCTTTGTGGGCAAAATGAAGAGCTACATCAAGTGTGTTAATGTCGACTACGAGTCCTCGAAGATTGAGGAGTTCAAGGGTGTGTTCCCTCTCCGTTCGTTTTACAGTTCGTGCATTTGCTCACCCTTGTAGATATCCAACTGAATGTCAAGGGGATGAAGAATCTCTACGAGTCTTTCAAGTACTTTGTCGCCGTTGAAATGATGGAGGGCGAGAACAAGTACCATGCTGAGGGTTATGGCCTTCAGGACGCCAAGAAGGGTTTCGTGTTCGAGTCCTTCCCTCCCGTGCTTCACCTTCAGCTCAAGCGCTTTGAGTATGACATCCAACGCGACGCCATGGTCAAGGTTAGGTTTGCGCCAAAACATTGTTGTTTCTCACTGCTTAACGACTTGCCTTGAAGATAAATGATCGTCACGAATTCCCTTTCGAGATTGACCTTGGTGAATTTATCGACGAAGGTCCAACCAAGTCTGAGAATTGGGTATACAAGTTGCATGGCGTCTTGGTGCATTCCGGTGATGTGAATGGCGGACACTACTTTGCTCTGATTAAGCCAGATCGCGACACAAGATGGCTCAAGTTTGACGATGACCGTGTAACTCCTGTAACTGATCGCGAGGTGTTGGAGGAGAACTATGGTGGCGAACCATTGAATGGCATTCCACAGCCTTTGCAGCGCAATCAGGTCCGCGCCATGAAGCGCTTCACGAACGCTTACATGTTGGTATACGTCCGCGAGACTGCCATCGATGAGATACTAGCTCCCTTTAAGGAAGAAGACACACCGCCTCACCTGAGTATGCTATCTTCCTGTCCTCGCGTGTATGTATTGACCTGGGTGCAGAACGCAGACTCGATGAGGAACGTCTTCAGATCGAGGCCAAGAAGAGGGAGCGAGAGGAGCAACATTTGTTTTTAACTGCCAAGGTCATCACTGACGACACCTTCGCACACCACGAAGGTTTTGATCTTGCAACATTTGACGAGAAGCATTGGCCACCCTCGGATCTACCCAGCTTCCGCGTGCTCAAACAAGAGACGTACAATATTTTCAAGTCACGCGTGGCCAACCACTTCAATCTTCCCGAGAACAAGGTTCGGTTATGGGTCCTAGTGAATCGACAAAATAAAACCGTTCGGCCCGACACGCATATCCCCGAGAATGAGCCGACACTCAGTGCGCAAAAGCTTTCCGTTGTGTTTTCTTTTACTACATGTTGATTCTTTTTCATAGCCGTCGAAGTCATTCGTAACAACATGGCCGCAAGACAAAATGATCTGCGCCTCTATCTCGATGTGATACCTGACCCGAGCAAGGTGCATAATGCTAGCTGTCTTTTCACCTGGCTGCACTAATATTACATTGCTAGCCCGACACTCCTGTAGGCTCTATCATGGTTTTCCTGAAGCACTTCGATACGTCGAAACAGACGCTATATGGTGTTGGAAAGGTGTATGTTTCTCGCAACAACAAAGTACAAGACCTCCACCCCATGATCAACGAGCGCATGCGATGGACCCCTGGAACTCCTTTGAGACTGTATGAGGTGCGAAGTCTCCTGGAATCTTGCCAGTAGTTCGTCCTAACATGTTTCGTAGGAAATCAAACCTGGAATGATCGAGCTCATGAAACCGAAAGTCACATTTGCTCAGAGCGAAATCCAGGATGGAGATGTCATCTGTTTCCAGGTTGATCACTCTGAGAAAGAGTAAGTTTTTGCCCGCACTAATCGTCATCGATAATCCCACCTTTCCGTAGGATCCACGATTTGGAGAGTCAGGGTCTCTACTCGAATCCCATACAGTTCTATGACTTCCTGCAGAACCGCGTCATGATTATTTTCCGTCCGAAGTCAGAGGATCCAGACCATGATCACCCCGAGTTCAGTCTAATACTGAGCAAGAAGCATAACTATGACATCGTGCGTGTCTCTTATCAATGTCTTCGAACCTTACCGACACTTGCAAAGATGTCGCAAAAAGCTGGCGAGTTCTTGCGGCACGATCCTATCAAGCTTCGCTTCACGACAACACACGTGACGAATGGTTCTCCCAAGTCTATCCTCAAGCGTTCCTTGAACCAAAGCATAGCAGAAATTATGGGCACCAACTACATAAATCCAACGACATCCGTCATCCTCTACGAAAGGTTGGACGTGAGCATCGTCGAGCTCGAGACGAAGCGAAGTTTGAAGATCATATGGACGGGGATTCACAACCGAGAAGAAGCGTCATATCCATTCCTTTTGCCCAAGACGAGCATGGTTCACGACCTTGCTGATCACCTTGCCAAGCAAGTGACGTTAACACCTGGAAGCACAGGCAAGATACGTGTGTTCGAGGTATCCAAGGATGGAAAGACGCAAAAGGAGTTCACGGGCTCGGAGATGATTGGGAACATTCCTGACCCAGTTGAACTCTATGCAGAGGTGTGTATTGATATATTTACCCTTCACGAAGTTACGAACCGAAGATGTATAGGAAATACCGCGAGAAGAACTGGAAGCCGATGAACACGAGAAGATCATAAGTGTCTTCCACTTCCAGAAGGAGGTCTTGCGGACACACGGTGTACCGTTCCGCTTCGTTGTGAAACCTGTGTGTCTCTTCTGCAGTGGATCATCACGTATCTGAATTGAACTCCCTGCAGAACGAGAAATTTGCAGAAACGAAGAAACGCCTACAAGCACGAATAGGTGTTTCAGACAAAGACATCGCGAAGTACAGATTCGCCCTCATCCAAATTTCGACGTTCAAACAACCGACATACATTGAGGATGGTTAGTTTCACTACGAATTGCACTGCCTGCTGTGTATGACGTTACTTCCAGAGGATATTATTTACGATCACAAGTTCGCACCAGAAGACGTGCTAGGTCTTGACCACGTAGACAAGTCTGGCAAGACACGAACTGGAACCGGGGAGAAAGCGATTGTTATCAGAGGTTGATGTGTAGCTGTAAACTTTAGCTTTGATTGGGTTGTGTTCCACGTATGGTCTTTCTAATTTTACGCATTGTACCTTTCCGGCTCAATTTTTTTTCCTTTTGGTACTTGAATGCAAACTCTGCCCAAAATTCAGATGTCCAATGCAACATGATATGTATTAGAGTGGGTGCCAGAGGTATCAGGAATGTGCACATCAACTACTTTCGCTTTTTGTTCTTTTTCGGCTAAAGATTGCCTGTCTGAGATAAAATGCAGAATAAGGCATGGTTGACTCACTGATTTTGAAGACGCTTGTGGGGTGTTTACCTCACCGTCGCTCGTTATACCCTCGGCGCGGCCAGAAACGGGCAGAGGGAGACCATTGGTAGGCCCGCCAGGCGTGGTTGGTATCAGTGAGGCTACGGGGACAGGAGACTGATGTGCTTGTGCCTGTGACTGTGCTTGAGCTCTGAGTTGTGCTTGTGCTTGTGCAGCCGCAAATAAGGCAGCTGCTGGTGTGCCAGGCGGTGGTGGTGCACCCGACAAAACAGGTTGCAATATTGGCACATCGATCTTCTGGCCAATCTTGCCGTATTTTTGTTCTGGTGCATCTTCAGGGTAAGGTGGAAAAGCGATGAAATGATGTGAAATCCCAACCTTTGCTTGCCCTCGAGGCTGCGGTGCCATCAAAAATGCTGCGCATCTTTTCGTTTGCGATGAGTTCACCAGCGGTCTGGAAGATGACGGTGCCCCAGCCCTCGACGAATGTATTTGCTTCGGCAACGACTTCCATGATCTCTGCCTCGAGCTCTTTCTCTGCTTGAAGTAGACTGTTCCATAGGTCATCGCCGATGGAGCCTTTCTGGAGTAGGTTCTGGAGCGCTGGTTTGTCTTCGCGAAGTTTCACTACACGGGTAACATCCGTCATTGCGCGTCTGACGAGCGCAGCCTTGAGAAGCGCTTCGTGCACAGGGGGGTCGTTCTGCTGGAGCAAAGTGACATAGACATCACGCTCGGGATGCGAAGGGAAATATGGTGCGTATAATTTGCCTAGTAGATTGTTAGGGCGAGTGCAACCTGAGGACGCGAGAGGTGCTTTACCTGCGTTGCGCTTTCTATAAAAATGAGAGAATATGAGTAAACTTGAGATGACTATGCCGATGTATAGGACTGGAACGAGCACCGAGGCCATGGTGTGGAGGACAATGAACGCTCACCGCGCCGCTCAGTCGACGTGTCTTGTGCTGCATAGCCACCCGGCGGTTTGCGGAGTAGTCGCCCTGCCGGATTACCGGGGCGCGATGCCGACTAGCCCAACCCCCACTCACTCACTCACTTACTCTCACTTCCACCATGCTTGCCCGTAGCGCTTCTCTGTCACTCCTCCGGAACGTCTCCCCCAGTGTCGGCTTCCGTCGCTGGGCGTCCACCAAAGTACCATGTTTACACCTTTAGCTACCTTATTCGTCCACTTAACATAAGTCTTGACAGTCTCTCAGGGACACCCTTCAAGAGGTCATCCCGGCGAAGCAGGAACAGTTCAAGAAACTCGTAAGATAGCATCCTTGCCATACTCCAGAATGCTTACTTTGCTCTGCCAGAAAGCCGAGCATAGTCAGGCAGTGGTGGGTGAGATCAAGGTAAAGTCAGACTCAGTCGCTTCCATCGTCGTTTCACGCGTCTTGTAGGTCGAGAACATCATCGGTGGCATGAGAGGCCTAATGGCCATGCTCTGGGAGGCTTCGGTCCTAGATCCCAATGAGGTCGGTCGCATTTTCCGCTCTGTCCGAACCTTGGCATTCACGTTCTTGTGATCAAGGGCATTCGTTTTCGCGGCCTCACCATTCCCGACTGCCAAAGCGTTCTTCCACCTGCACCTGGAGGCAAAGAGATGACCGCTGAGAGTATGCTCTGGCTCTTGCTCACTGGCCGGGTCCCATCTCCGAACGAGAGTTATCAACTTTCGGCAGAACTTGCCGAGAAGGCCGAGTTGCCAGCATTCGTAGATAAACTTATTGATTCGTGCGTATGCTTATTTTGGACTGACCTTCAGCGCATCATGACGCCGTTACATACAGTCTTCCGAGCACTCTTCACCCTATGACCCAACTTGGCATGGGTGTCGCTGCTTTGAATCATGACAGCCAGTTCCAAGCTGCGTACGAGCGCGGGATCAAGAAGAGCGAGTACTGGATATATACGCTCGAAGACTGTTTGAACCTCATCGCCAAGTTGCCCGCCCTGGCCGTACGCATCTATCGAAACGTATACCACCCAGATAAGGCAATCGCCCCTGTCGACAAGAACTTGGACCTTGTGGGTGAGCCTGACTCCACTGGCCACATATGAATGATGCGACTTGCTACAGGGAACTACTCCAACATGCTTGGATTTGGCCACAATGAAAGTCTGACTGAGTATCTCCGTTTGTACATCGCCCTCCACGGTGATCATGAGGGTGGGAATGCCTCTGCGCATGCGTCCCGTATGTTTCGTGTTTGTGGACAGTAGGCGCGCATCTCATCTCGATCTAGACCTCGTTGGCTCGACATTGTCTGATCCTTATATTTCCTACTCGGCTGCACTCTTTGCCCTCGCTGGACCTCTCCATGGGTGCGTATATGCGTTCTTTGGAATACCGCCTGGATTGACTCGGACACATAGTCTTGCCAACCAAGAGGTATTGAGGTGGCAGATGGCTATGCAGAAAGAGATCGGTGACAACACTAGTCACGAAAACATCAGAAAATACCTTTGGAAAACGCTCCGAGGCGGTCAAGTCGTACCAGGGTATGTACCAAGACATCTTCTTAACCGACTTCTCCTGCATATTCTTCAGATATGGCCACGGTGTTCTTCGCAACCCTGATCCCCGTTTCATTGCCCTTCAAGAATTTTGCAAGACCCGACCTGACCTCCAAGCAAGTCCCATGATCCAGCTTGTTCAGAAGGTACGGTATGTTGCAAGTATAGAGACTGTTGCTGAGTAGCTGTAGACTGCCGAAGTTGCCCCCGACGTCTTGAAGGAACATGGCAAGGTGCGCATCTAACACGTTCGTCCAAGCACATTTCCTAACTATCTGATAGACAAAGAACCCCTACCCCAACGTCGATGCTACGTCCGGTATGTCGCTGTATGCTGATGACTCGATATATCGTTGAGTTCGTTGGATAGGATGCGTGTTGTACCATTACGGTCTGACCGAGTTCAAGGTACTGTCATGCGCTTGATCAAATAGTTGAGCTCTGATTTATTCGTCGATCAAGTATTACACCGTAATCTTCGGTGTATCGAGAGGTGAGACCAACTTTAGCTCCAGTTAATTGAGGCTAATCGGTTCCCGTAGCTCTGGGAGCTTTGACCCAACTGGTGTGGGCACGAGGTACGTCTTCTTTCTGCCAAGAAAGGGGCGTATTTGATGTGACGTGATTCGGTAGCTTTGGGATTGCCGCTCGAGAGACCGAAATGTAAGCCACCGTTAAGCTGCCCTCTGCCGCGATATTGAATATATCCCTCTAGCATATTCCATGGATGCTCTGGAAAAACTCATCAAGAACTGATTGCTCTTGACAGATGACTGGACCATTTCCCCTCAAGTGATGTTAGATTTGCAGGGAGGAAACTTGTCATTATTTTTATGATTGGGAATGATATTGGCGGTTTTTGCGTCAGTGATCGCATTCCCTGTAAGCTACTGCGAAATGTAATACAACAAGGTGCATGGCAGACGAAGCGAGGCTTGATTATCTTACAGCCCGGGTCAAAGGACAGGGTGGTAACTACCGAGGCTTGCACTTATCCGCATAATCAATCAACCAAATGCCCAGCACTCTAACAATTTGGAGAGGAGATAGAGTCCGAGATACTCGATCAGACACGGAGAACAAAAAAGAAAAAGGTGGGACCCGACCAAGCCACCTAATAAATTCGACCTTGACGGAGAATAAGACGAGGAAAATCGAGGTATGAAAGAGAGGAAACAAGCATTTGAACGCGATATCCAATCAATCGACAACATGGGGATTAATGAGCGACGTTCAGAACCTCCTTGGGGCGGCGCCTTGGGACGGGGACTGACCAGGGGGCAGCATATGCTGAGGCAACTGTTGCGGAGGCGGCGCACGGACAGCGACCAGACCCTGCGGAGGCATACCGCCTGGAGGACCTGGCATTCCAGGACGCTGTCCTGGGGGTGCACGTGCTCCTGGTCCTGAACCATACCCGTGTGTCGGGGTAGGGTAGCCACCGAGTACAGCTGGATTTGGTGGGGGACCCTGGCCAGGCGCAAAGCCTCGCGGGGGTGGGAATCCCTGAGGGGGACGACCACCAGGACCAGGTGCTGGGGAGATAGCAGATTGACCATGAGGAGTTGGTGGGCCACGGGAGGGGGATTGGTGTGGTGGGGGACCTTGACGTGGCTGACCTGCTGGGTTAGGTACTGAACCGGGATCGTGGAGCGCGACAGGCGCTGGACGCCCTCCTTGGCCAGGTGCACCATTCGGGATCGGAGCAGATGAGGGATTCTTCTCGGCAATCTTTATAATTTCATCACTACAGATAAGGAAGCGAATGAACAGACAAGGTGTGATGGTGAGTCACGCGATGATGATGGCACAAGCAAGGTCAAAAATGGGCGTGCGGCTAAGAACAGCATTGACAGAACTTACTCTAGTAGATTAAGTGCTGCGCAGAGGACGACCCATTCGACGCAGTCTTCGTTACCTTCACCCAGGGTCTGCCATACGGCCTTTTCCTCGGGTGTTTTCCCTGTGATGCTTATTCTAGTTCCGCCACCGTTGGGACCGGGTGGATTTTTTTGTATCTTTCCAAACTCGATGCGCTTGGGGGGTATATTGTGACCTGCATATGCAAAGTAGAACATGCTCCAGAAGGCAGCATTGGGGTTGGGCTTTGAGATTTGAAAGAGAGGGAGGTCAGGGGAGTCTGGAGAAGGGAGGGAAAGTTTGTATATAGGGGAAATAACACCAGTGTTAGTGATGGACCACTTGAGATTGCGGGAGGCCTCGCAGCGAACGACACGTGCGGCAGAGGAGGTGGAGTGGCCTGGATCGGAGGCAGAGGACTTGTTAGGATTCTGACGAGGGGGGAACAACTTGGCGACGCAGAGGTCACCCTGGGGTGAGGGGGTCAAGAGGTAGTTCTCAGAGTTCTGTGAGAAGATGAGACAGGGGAGGGAGGACGGTGATAAGGGGGACGTACGTAGTTTGTGTGGAGGTATGAGTAGAGAATGTTGGTTGGCTGACCTGTGAGAGAGATGAGGGGAAAGGACGGCTGACAAGTGGGCTGGCGGCGCACCATGTGGGGTAACGATGAGGGTGGGGAGATGGTTTGGGACGGGAGGGTGGGTTGGGGAGGTGTAGACAGCGTAGATGGCTAGGAAAGTGAGGGCGTTGCTGTGGACGAGGAATGGAGGGACTCACCGGCCATCGCTGTATGGATGAAAGTGCTGCTGCAACAGTTGCGAGCCGGACTGAGGGTCAAAAAAGGAAACAATACGACTGTGCAGCCAGCTGGGAACGACCAGGCCTCGTGTCCCTCCAGGCCCGTTAAACGGCACGGCAGTCGCACAGGCGCCGTGTCCACCCGTCCCGTCGCTGTCGAGATCGCCCTCGCGTCGCCCTCGTCAGCACCGTGCAACACAGCGCCCACACCGGTAGCGCGTGACGTGACCAGTTGTGACCGCTGATCACGTCGGTGGTGTTCATCGATTCCGTCCTACTGGCCCACCGACACCCTCGACGTCCTCCGCAGTCCGGTACAGATCACATAGGCCCCGTCGCAGACATACGCTCTGCCATCGTATTCGCTATGAAGGGCCTCAAGAAATCTCTTGTGCGTCCCCCTGCCGTCGCCACCTGTTCGCTATTCTGACTTTTCATGCAGCTCAGGAAGAGTTCTCAAGACTCTGCATCCGCAAAGGCAAAGGACTCAAAATCACAGCCTGCACCCATCTCTGCCCCTCCGCCTCCGCCACCGAACACCGCGAAGCCTCTCCCCCAGCCCCTCCCTGCTGTTCAGACCCTCCCAGGCGCATCCGTCAACAACATCACCAACCATTCCCTCCCCTCCCAGGCACAGCCCTCATACAACCGCCCCCCGCCCCCTGCTCCGGCCCAATCATCCGCCCCTGACCGTAGATACAATTCAAACCAGTCCTCCCCGATCCCCCCCATCGTCGTCGTCAGCTCTGACCCCGTCACCGACCCCGCCCCGAGATCTGGTCAGTTCGGTTCTCCGGAGCGTACTTCTTTGGGCTTAGATGTGCCTGGCTCCAATGCCACTCCCCCTCGTGCCAACACCCTCAATCGCCTCCGCTCTGGCCCTCGTGACACAATCCCTATCGTCGGAAAGCCTCCCCGAAAACAGCGGAGCAGCCGTTTCGTCGTCACAGAAAGAGTCGAGATTGAGCGACTTGCCCCTTTTGCCGGTTTGTTTCCTTCCCTCTCCTCCCGCCCCGTGCTTGCTCAGCTATACTCTATCAGAGGTGCCTCCTTCGGAAAGGTCTCAGCTCTTCATCAAGAAACTTAACCAATGTCGTGTATTATTCGACTTTAACGATGCTAGCTCGGAGCTGAAAGGTAAACAAATTAAAGCGCAGACTTTGCACGAAATGCTCGAGTATATCACCACCCAGCGAGGGGTGATCACCGAAAATATATACCCCGAGGTTGTGAACATGGCAAGTCTTTCGTCCACTTGTCAGCGACACCATAACTTAGGTTTTGTAGTTTGCTGTCAACCTTTTTCGCTCTATACCCCCTCCCGTGAATCCCACCGGGGACGCATTCGATCCGGAGGAAGATGAACCTGTCCTCGAACTTGCCTGGCCTCACCTTCAAATTGTCTACGAGTTTTTCCTTCGATTTGTTGAAAGCCCTGACTTTAACACAAATCTCGCAAAACGGTACATCGACCAGCCATTCGTGCTCAATCTTCTTGAGCTCTTTGACTCCGAGGATCCGAGAGAGCGCGATTTCCTCAAGACCACACTTCATCGTATCTATGGCAAATTCCTCAATCTTCGCGCATTCATTCGCCGATCGATAAGCAATGTCTTTTACCATTTCATTTATGAGACGGAGCGGCACAACGGAATCGCAGAGCTCTTGGAGATCCTCGGCTCGATCATCAACGGTTTTGCGCTGCCTCTCAAAGAGGAACACAAGACGTTTCTGACTCGGGTCCTTGTCCCACTTCACAAAGTCAAGACCCTAGCGCTTTATCATCCTCAGCTAGCTTACTGCATCGTTCAGTTTTTGGAGAAGGACCCATTCCTCGCGGAAGAAGTTATGCTAGGATTGCTCAAGTACTGGCCCAAAGTCAACTCGCCAAAGGAAGTCATGTTCTTGAATGAGGTCGAAGAAGTCTTGGATGTCACCGATCCTGCCGAATTCCAGAAAATTCAAGTCGCATTGTTCCAGCAGCTTGCGAGGTGTATCAACAGTCAACACTTCCAGGTAGCTGAGCGAGCATTATTATATTGGAACAACGAATACGCTGTCAACCTCATGAGTGACAACTTGGCTATTCTCTTACCGATCGTCTTCCCTGCGTTGTATGCGAATTCAAAATCTCACTGGAATCGGTAAGCTGCTTTTTTTTTTTTGCAATGATGGTTGGATTTGACCGATAGACAGAACAATACATGGAATGGTATACAACGCTCTCAAACTATTCATGGAAATCAACCCAGAGTTGTTTGATGTAACATTGCAGCAGTACAAACAACGAAAGACCGAGTCGGTATTCTCTTTGGCAAGCTGACTAGAGTGTTGATTGGACTGTTTTCAGTGAGCAACAACATGCAGTTGAACGATATGAACAATGGCAAAAAGTGCACGAAAAGGCAATGCAAAATGCTTGTGGCAAGCTGCCAAAGGGATACAGAGAAGTGGAACGATTGCCACCGCCACCACCATCCATCGGCGATGACTCGGATATTTTGGAGTTGTCAATGGAGTTGAACGCAGTGTCAATTGACGGTGAAGTCCCGGCAGAATTGGATGAGAGTGGGATTGAAAGGGTACCGATGGCGGATCCCGGTTTGGATGTTCGTGCAGACATGCGAGTGTAGAACCCGTACTTACAGGTTACTTCAGCGCGAATACCCTCAGGTGGGGAGCGACCATTCGCCCGTCTCACAAAGTCCTCATGTCCGGAGGAAGAGTGTCCTGCCAGGTAACCGTCTTTCTTTGGGGATATGAAACAAGTTCTTGACCAACCTTGTCAGTTGATCCGTCGGTTATCCGTGATCTCCAAGCCCACCGAAGTTTAGATGACGCGATTGGTATTGGACCGCGTACCAACGGAGCGTAACCTGGGCCCATGTTACTGACAGACTCATCTACTTTCTGCATGTCGTTGCTAGCTGTAAATAGCTGAGCCGACGTCCCCCGACACTGATGACCTTTGATGACATCTCCAGCCTATTTCCCTCGAGTTTCATTTGTGTCCGCCCTCATTCCTTGTCACTCGCATGATCCAAGAACGATTGTGCTGTTCTCTATTTCTGCTTTTCTTTTAGTCTTCACTGTCGGAGCATGTAACATCAAGAATGTGCATGCATATGAGTTACCCGCTCGTCTGTGTACCGTACACGTACAGACCTGCTAGACCGCTACTTGACCGACGCCATCGATGTTTAATACTACGGTATGTTTGTCTCTGGGCTGTGGGTGAAGTTGCTAGAACGGCAAGAGCGCGTGATTATAGCTTAGGTAAGCACCTCTATGTTTTCATTATCTAATCATACTACGTCAGGGAAGAAGCCTCTAGAACAGCGAAAGAACGTCCTGGAATGACGTAGAATGTTGCACTCTATATAATCTTGTGCGCTCCAACGCTTCATCCCCATTGACATTTGTTCTTGCTCTCTCCTCGTCCTCATCGCCCTAACCAACGACCAGCAACAGCTCATCTCCTGACAATGACAAAAGCTATCGGTATCGATCTTGGCACAACCTACTCGTGAGTTTGTACCCCCCATCCAACGGCTGCATGCTCCCAACTGGATCTTCACTTTTGTTAGCTGTGTCGGTGTTTGGCAAAACGATCGTGTTGAGATCATCGCCAATGACCAGGGCAACCGGACGACTCCCTCCTATGTCTCTTTCTCTGAGAGCGAGCGTCTCATCGGCGATGCCGCAAAGAATCAAGTCGCCATGAATCCTCTCAATACGTAAGTTTATCTCACGAACTTGTCTTTTCCGTGCTTGACACCTCCTCAGTGTTTTTGATGCTAAGCGTCTCATTGGCCGCAAGTTTGATGATGCCGAAGTGCAGTCTGATCTCAAGCACTTTCCCTTCAAGGTGGTCAGCAAGGCTGGGAAACCCTACATCACCGTTGAATATCGGGGAGAGCTCAAGGAATTCGTGAGTGCTTTATCTACAGAGAAATCAGTGCGTCTTTTGACCATCATGATAGACCCCTGAAGA
Source organism: Butyriboletus loyo (assembly GCA_038093515.1). Lineage (NCBI taxonomy): Eukaryota > Fungi > Basidiomycota > Agaricomycetes > Boletales > Boletaceae > Butyriboletus > Butyriboletus loyo. The sequence goes on from JBBPSI010000080.1 coordinate 65,388, forward strand.
AATTTCCTCCATGGTCCTCCTCAAGATGAAGGAAGTTGCCGAGTCATATTTGGGCGCCACCGTTACCAATGCTGTCGTCACTGTCCCTGCTTATTTCAACGACTCTCAACGTCAGGCAACCAAGGATGCTGGTACTATCTCTGGTCTCAATGTTCTTCGTATCATCAATGAACCCACTGCCGCTGCTATTGCCTACGGTCTCGACAAGAAGGTTTCTGGGGAACGTAACGTTCTGATCTTTGACCTTGGTGGAGGAACCTTCGATGTCTCCCTCCTCACTATTGAAGAGGGTATTTTTGAAGTCAAGGCTACTGCTGGTGACACCCACTTGGGAGGCGAGGACTTTGACAACCGTCTTGTCAACCACTTCGTTCAGGAGTTCAAGCGCAAGAACAAGAAGGGTGAGTAGCTGTCTTCCTTCGGTTGTGGTGGTGCTGACTGTTATATAGACCTCTCTTCTAACCCCCGTGCCCTCCGTCGCCTCCGTACGGCATGCGAGCGTGCTAAGCGCACACTTTCCTCTGCCACTCAAACTTCCATCGAAATCGACTCTCTTTTCGAGGGTATTGACTTCTACACTTCGCTTACTCGAGCTCGTTTCGAAGAACTGTGCCAAGACCTGTTCCGTAGCACCCTGGAGCCCGTCGAGAAGGTCCTTCGTGACTCCAAGATTGACAAGGGCAATGTTCACGAGATCGTCTTGGTCGGCGGCTCTACCCGTATCCCGCGTATTGTGAAGCTCGTCTCCGATTTCTTCAACGGAAAGGAGCCAAACAAGAGCATTAACCCCGACGAAGCCGTTGCCTATGGTGCTGCTGTCCAGGCCGCCATCCTCTCCGGTGACACATCCGAAAAGACTCAAGACCTCCTTCTCCTCGATGTCGCTCCGTTGTCTCTTGGCATCGAGACTGCTGGAGGTGTCATGACCGCTCTCATCAAGCGTAATACCACCGTTCCCACTAAGAAGTCCGAGACTTTCTCGACGTACTCGGATAATCAACCCGGTGTGTTGATCCAGGTGTATGAGGGTGAGCGTGCACGCACAAAAGACAATAACTTGCTTGGCAAGTTCGAACTCTCTGGTATCCCACCTGCTCCCCGTGGTGTTCCTCAGATCGAGGTCACCTTCGACATCGACGCCAACGGTATCCTGAACGTCTCTGCATCTGACAAGACCACGGGCAAGTCGAACCGCATTACGATCACCAACGACAAGGGCCGTTTGTCCAAGGAGGAAATTGAGCGCATGGTCGACGAAGCTGAGAAATACAAGTGTAAGTTTTCAATCGGGTCGCTTTCACTTGACACTGATGGTTCTCGCAGCTGAGGATGAGGCTGCGGCTGCTCGTATCCAGGCCAAGAACGGTCTCGAATCTTATGCCTACAACCTCCGTAACTCACTCATGGATGAAAAACTTGCGGACAAGTTCGACGCCGCTGACAAGGCGAAGCTCAAGTCTGCCGTTGATGATGCCATCACATGGCTTGAGAATTCGCAAGAGGCTTCGAAGGAGGAGTACGAGGAGAAGCAAAAGGAGCTAGAGGGTATTGCCAACCCGATCATGCAGAAACTCTACGGTGCTGCGGGTGGCGCTGGTGGCTTCCCTGGTGGTGCACCAGGTGGCTTCCCTGGCGGTGGTGCGCCGGGTGGTTTCCCTGGTGCTTCTGAGGATGGGCCGAGTGTAGAGGAGGTAGACTAAGCGGCTCGTTGATCATGGCTTCTACTTGCGTACGTTGTGTGATTTCATTGCATCATGTCAGTATGTTGTATCCCATTCCATAATTCCTACAACAGTTTGTACGTTATACAGCGCATCTTAGAATCGATTTCACTTTTTATCTCTCCTGATCAATCGCAGAAGTATTAATGCGCGGACTGCTTCATTTGGATTGCATCTGACATCTTGATCATCCGCTCTGACGAGTACACACAATGGCCCAAGTGGCCCGACCTGCGACGCGGTTGACATTGTGCGTATGCATCTAATCACGTCGTGCAATCAGTCAGGTGTTTACCTCAACGCAGTCGCATCTTCCAGCAGCTCTTTCACAGTGGCTTCACACTTTCCAAGCTCAGGGATGCCGTTGGCCAAGGACAACTGTTGCATCCCTTGGATGGATCTATCGGAATCCCAGGGCGGAGTCTGGCATGGAAGGCGAGACACCCTTATCGATCATCCCATTGCCAGTTGGATATGCTCATATTGTGTGACAGTTGTTTCTCCTGAAAGATGAGCCACTCGAGCTAGTACCGCCCAACGAAGTGCCAAGCATACCCATCGAACTGCTTCGCAATTCCCGTAAGCAGTTCTCAGAGCTGCTGCTGGAAAAGTTGAGGGCCCCCGATGGAAGCTACGATGAGAGCTTTTTCGTACCTGGTCTCACAATACCGAAACGGAAGACACAATCCACGACAGACTTGGAGATGAACAATCCGTTGAGTCTGCACGATGAAGTACGTGGCGCAAAGTTGATTATCTACGTGTCCAGCACCGTTCATGACCCACAGAATCCATGGAGAGCGTGGTTCGCTGCTGTGGACCTTCGAAAGACGATCCAGCAAGATGTCGAGAGGACGTGAGTAATTCTAAGACTTGTAATCAACGGCGATCACCTCCACATGCGCGTAGATTCCCGGACATGGGATATTTTCGAAACGAAGACATTCAGCATCAATTGACGAACGTTTTGTTTCTTTACTGTCTGATGCATCCGGACATCGGATATCGACAAGGCATGCATGAATTACTCGCTCCTTTGTTCTATGCTATCGGTAAGTCACCAACTGTTGCACTGCCTTAGGTAGTCCCTCCGTTCCCTTGCCTTTTCAGTCTGCTCATCTGTCCCTATTCTAAGCTGAAGCATAAATGATGTCTTTGGCCATAGATTTTGACTCCGTAGTAGAATCGGAATCGTCGGGACTAGACCCTTTATTCGCAGAATTATGTTCTCGATCATGGGTCGCCGCCGATTCTTGGTCGATGTTTTCCTCGTTGATGCACAACATCTCGCACTGGTACGAATGGCAGGAGTCGACCTCTCCGCCTTCGCTCTCATGCGGACCAATAAACTTGATGCCGTATGTTTCCCCGATTATCAAGACGTGCAACAATGTACAGGGCACACTTCTCAAGTCTGTTGATCCTGTGTTGCATGATGCGATGCAGTCTGCGGGTGTCGAGCCCCAGATATATGGTTTGTATGTCAGTAGTCCATTTCGTGTGTTTTTTGCTAACATATGGTGCGATGAAGACGATGGCTCCGCTTACTGTTCACGCGAGAATTCCCGATGAACGAAGCGATGGTGCTATGGGATGGGTTGTTTGCCACCTCGTCCCCTATTTCCGATATCGTACAATGGACATGTGTCGCGATGCTTATACGTATACGAACGAAACGTAAGTTTAGAATTATTGTTCAGTCGTTGATTACTGACACCGACGATACCTAGTCATATCGTCAGATTACAGCACCCAACTGATGCACCTCCTGCGATATCCACCGTGTCCAATTCATGAAGAGGGAGCTCCGCACCATATACTACTTCTTATCCGTCAGGCGACAGCCCTGGAGATACTCCACACACCCTTTGCGGGTGCATCGTTGGCGATCGAGAATCGTAACCTTTTGAATATTTCCCTCGAAGTTGCAGAGCCTCCACCGACTGTCAGACGAAAAGCACGTCCCGCCGAGAAAACGCATCGAACGACGTCCTTGGAGCATGTATCGGGAAGCCCTTTAACAGATGGTTCCCGTCAGCAACCTTCGTTTCAGCTTGGCTTCCCAGAACTTATCGCTCGCGGACTTCTGGATCGTGGTGAGAGCCTAGGCATTAACAAGACTGTTATGAATGCCGTGTCTGAGCTAAAAGTGAGATTACACGACACTCTTGAGGCATATGTACTCAAATCGCATGCAGCGCAATCTTCCTGATCTGGCTTCTACTCTTGTTCGTCCTCCATCATTCGGGTCGTCTTCAATTTCCTCCTACCCGCTTCTCGACGAGCGAACGCCGACGGAGAGATACTCTCGCGAATTTGAATCTGCACGTGAACTAGCAGAGCTTCGGCAACAAAATAAACAACTTGGAGAGGCTGTCACATGGATTTTGGAGACGCTAAATGGGAGAGTGGACGAACAGGAAGCTTGGCAAGCACAAAGGACGCAACCGTTACAGTCTCTGTCGTATGTGCGGGACGTCCTGCGTGGACAGATTGACGAGATAGATGAACGGCGGCTCTGGGGGGAAGAAGAATTTAAAAGACGCTGGGAAACCCGCGAAACGTCGCCGTCGGTGACAACAACGAGAAGTGACAATCGGCGACCTACACTAAACACGCCTATTCCCTCGAGCGTCAACGAGACACTTCGTGGATTCATTTCGTCGCATGCAGCTCGGGCGGTATCTGCTACACCAGATCACAGCCGTTCGGCGTCAACAGGTGCACCGGTCGTTTCGCGGACACCTGTGCGGGTATCTGCCAATAATCCTTTCCAGAGGGTGTCAAATGGCAGGAATGTCGCACATGCTGCAAATCGGACGGTAGTCGGTAGTGCTAGTGATGGGTCGCCCGTACAGCAGCAGCACGACCCACTCGGTGTGCTCAGGTAGATCTGTAACTAGACGTGATTGAGATCGTTTGGGAATTTTCAAGTGCCATGGGAAATCATGCGCACGCCGTGTCGTGACCTGCCGGAAGCCACAATTCGTTCGCACTTTGTTTGTCTCTCTCTCCCCCGCCGCGCACAATGTTCAAAAAGTCCCTGGCAAAGGCAATCCCATCCAGGGCTCCTCTTCTACCCCAGCGCTCCTTCTCTACAACCCTTCCTGCACGCAAGGTTGCAGCGACCAATCCCGTAAAAGCCCAGGAAGTCAAGGTATCATTCCCGCGCCACTGCCTTGAATTCCCCTCACCGTCCCTATGGCAGTCCTGGTCTTCGGGCAAGTATCCACTCATCGAACATGAGTACGATGCAATAGTCGTGTAAGTGCACTGATTGGACGCGTCTCGCGAAGCTGACCCCTGCGCTTGAAAGTGGGGCCGGTGGTGCGGGTCTCAGAGCAGCCTTTGGTCTCGCAGAGGCGGGTCTCAACACTGCCTGTATCACAAAGTTATTCCCCACCCGGAGTCACACTGTCGCTGCGCAGGTCAGTCGGCGCATCGTATATCTCATGGTTGTCTCTAACCCAATCCTGCAGGGTGGTATTAATGCTGCACTGGGCGTGTGTAACCAGGAATCTCTTTTTCTTGTTGCATGCCTGATTCTGCCTCTAGAACATGTCCGAAGACGACTGGAGATGGCATATGTATGATACGGTAGGGTAACTTGGACTCGTGTGCGTCCTCAGCTTATGCACTCGCTTCAGGTCAAAGGTTCAGACTGGCTTGGTGACCAGGACGCCATCCACTACATGTGCCGTGAAGCACCAAGATCTGTCATTGAGGTACGTCAAGGTGGATCAAAGGTGTGACATAGACCAACTCCTTGCCCTAGCTTGAGCATTATGGTGTACCTTTCTCCCGAACAAAGGACGGAAAAATCTACCAGCGTGCTTTCGGTGGTCAGTCTTTAAAGTACGGCAAAGGTGGTCAGGCGTACCGCTGTGCAGCTGCCGCTGATCGTACCGGTCACGCCTTACTCCACACCCTCTATGGCCAATCTCTCCGCCATAACACCAACTTCTTCATCGAATACTTTGCCCTTGACTTGATTATGCAGGACGGCGAGTGTGTTGGTGTCATTGCACTCAACATGGAAGACGGTACCCTCCACCGCTTCAGGGCCCATAAGACCGTCCTGGCTACCGGTGGTTATGGACGTGCTTACTTTAGCTGCACGAGTGCACACACGTGCTCCGGTGACGGTAACGCTATGGTTTCCCGTGCGGGCCTTCCTTTGCAAGATCTGGAGTTCGTTCAGTTCCACCCTACCGGTATTTATGGTGCTGGATGCCTTATCACCGAGGGTAAGCTAACTTCTCACACGGTATATTTACATGATCTCATTTGTTTCGACGATAGGTTCTCGTGGTGAGGGTGGATACTTGTTGAACTCTGAGGGCGAGCGTTTCATGGAACGTTACGCCCCTACTGCAAAGGATCTTGCTTCTCGTGACGTCGTCTCACGGTCGATAACTATTGAGATTCGTGAAGGACGTGGTGTTGGACCCGACAAGGACCACATCTATCTGCAACTCAGCCATTTGCCTCCTGAGGTCCTTCATGAGCGTCTGCCTGGTATTTCAGAGACCGCCGCTATTTTCTCTGGTGTCGACGTCACCAAAGAACCCATTCCTGTTTTACCTACCGTGCACTACAACAGTGAGTCTCGCTCGATTATGGAGGTTTGCATAGGCTGACGAAGGTTCAGTGGGTGGAATTCCTACGAAGTACACCGGTGAGGTCCTTACGGTTGACGAGGTACGCCGATTCAGCGCACGGTGTTCATTGACTAATGCCCTTTTTCAGAACGGCAAGGATATCGTCGTTCCTGGTCTATATGCTGCTGGTGAGGCCGCCTGCGTGTCTGTCCACGGTGCCAACCGTCTCGGTGCAAACTCCCTCCTCGATATCGTCGTATTTGGTCGTGCTTGTGCCAACCACATCAAGGAAAACCTCACCCCCGGAACACCTCACAGGAAGATCCCTGACGAGGCTGGTCTTAGCAGCATTGAGTTCTTGGACAATATTCGCAACGCAGATGGCCCCAAGCCAACTGCCTCTATCAGAATGGACATGCAAAAGGCCATGCAATCTGATGCTGCCGTTTTCCGGTCAGTAGCGAGTTCCAAGTTGACCTTTCTATGTGAAGCTAATCTACATGCATCTGCGTAACAGCACCCAAGAGAGTCTGGACGAGGGCGTTGAGAAGCTGCGTAATGTTTACGATTCCTTCAAGGACGTTAGTATCAAAGATAGGAGCATGATCTGGAACTCGTACGTGACTTGCCGAACGCAATGAAACCGTAGAGTTGACGCGCATATAGTGACCTCGTCGAGACCCTGGAGCTCCGCAACGTTCTCCAGTGCGCTGTCCAGACCATCGTCGCTGCTGCCGCTCGCAAGGAGTCCCGTGGTGCTCACGCCCGTGAGGACTACCCGGAGGTCAGTTCTCGACCTCATTCCATTGTACTTCATGTATAATCCCTGACTTTTGCATCTTATAGCGTGACGACGAGAATTGGATGAAGCACACCCTAACTTGGCACGACGTCAGCTCGCCAGACGTTACCATCAAGTACCGTAATGTCAACGGCCAGACCCTCGATGAGAACGAGTGCAAAGCTGTTCCTCCGTTCAAGCGTACGTACTGAGCGTCTCGGTCACTGTAGGGTGTAAAATAGAGTAGACCTTTCCTGTCTCCTCCATGTAGTTGAACCGGAATGCTGGAATACTATCTACTCCTTCGACGCCTGCCTACTAGTAGTGCAAGGACGCACTTATGAATGTCATGGGCTTTCTCACCGGCCCAGTCGTGGAGTCGAGGCATTCCTCTATTGCAACCCATAATCATACATGATTCAGCTATCCTACGGATGAGGCTACAGGAAAATCGATAACGCAAGAGCAGCTACGTTGAAGTCAGTATCCCAACAACTAAGTATCACTTGACAAATGGAAACAATCTGTAGGATATCGTTGATTTAAATACGTAGTACGGTAAATGGAACGGACGTGCAGCTCGTTTGGAGTACCTGCACTGGACTGATCCCCTAGAGCGCAAGAGCAGGTGGATTGGAGGGCAGTCTAAATCAAAGCAGCAATAATGCCGACAGGGCCTTCAAATCGCACCGTCGTGTCACAAATGGCTCTATAATGCTCTCGGCCTCTTGGAAGGTGTGAGCAATATAACTCCGGGGGGACTGGCCTTGCGCTTCAGCGGACTGCTCGATGGCCCCGCGATGCACGTGGATGGAGCGATTGCCGTCGCGAGGGAAGCGACAATACGCAAGTTGACAGGGCCCGGTGAAGAGCACGCACCAGCTGGAACCGGTTGTTCCTCCAGCGTCGTAGGTGGATCCTGGAGTATGTTCGGGAGTGAATCTGCATCTTCCGTGTCAACTAGCATCACCTCACGTCGAGGTGTTTCTTTGACTTTCTTGCGGGTGCTCTTGGGTGTTCGCGCGTTCGGCTTCTTTTCGGTTTCATCCCCGCTCTCCACGATGCGACATATTTCTACCATGACTGGGGCTTTCAGCAGGATGTCAATCCAAATCTTGACGAGGCATCAGTACCCGCGTAAACAGCGCATGTTATATACGTACGCGTTGGTTCTCTTGAAGGGTATCTCCAGGGCCTTTGACCTCCACGAACTTACAGGCACCTTTTTCAGTATTCCACAGGAATAGGTCTGGGCCACCGGATGTTCCAAATGTGTAATCTTCGCAGAGAACGCGACAAATGATAGAGAGCGCTTTTTCACCGATGCACTGTTTAATGTCCATTGATGAGCTAAAGTAGTCGGCGTTTGGAGTAAATTTACCGTTACAATGTCGACAAGGTCTTCGCTACTGAACAAGTCCCACTGAACACCAACGCACCATGTCCTACTGGCTCTGTGCTCAGCGTCGACGGCTAGGACGAGATCGGCGCCTTTCCCAGCTTCGATGGCAGCAAGTCGTTTTTCCACGAGATCTTTCCGAGTACGATAAAAAGAATCCTCTGCAATGTCCAGGGGGGCAGTCTGGTAAGGTGTCTCAAATGCACCAGGAATTGATTCGAAAATGATATCCCAGAAAAGGAGGCCAAACAACATGGTAATAACCCGAGTTTCACAGTGGACGCTGGATGAATAATGATTAGGCAGCGGGCAGAGATCATGAGAGATACGGACCCCTTGAACCCTTGTTCCTCGTAACGTTGGAGGGCAAGTGCTTCAACAGTCAATTCCTCGCCATTCCGACCCAACCAGAGACTTTTTCCTTTCGACACATCTGACTGCACCAAAGTGAGGAACCCCTGCAAGTACGTCGAGCTGGTAGCCTTACCGATGATTCGCGGCGAGAAGGATGTGCCACACTCGAACTGTGTTCTTGTTTCACTGTAGTCACAAGTGAATAATAGCGTTTAATATCCTGATTTCCCTGCTGTGATGCATGGGCGTTGATACACCTGCCTGTCCGATCAAGCTTCAGACTAGCTGCTCGATGTCTGAGGCGAACAGCTTCGAATACTATTTCATCGGCATCCACAATAATGCCATCACATATATGTCGCTCTTTGACAGGTATCTTTAATTTGTTTTCTAGCCTCCTGAGACGCCTTTGAAGCTTCGGTCGGCAGACTGAGCACTTTGAGCACTCGCGAAATCCATCCACGTTACAAATCTTACCAATATGTGTGTCGGGATCTAAAAGAGCCTCTATAACTGCATTCAACGCTCGTTCTGTGGTCTCCTCGTCCTTCGGAAAGTGGGTCGAAAGAATGAGAGCTCGCCGTTCATACCATCTCCCACGTTTCCCTCTTCGCCACCTCTTCTGAGCCAGAAGGGCTTCCAAAACGCCTAGTTCTCGTTCGTGCTCCCCAAGAATACCGAGTGCGGCACTACATTTGCATATAATTCGTGTGAGAACATGTCCTGCAAAAATATTCAGCTATAAAGCGACAGCGACCGCAAATTAAACAAACCGTAATGGAACCGCTCTAATCCGTTTGCTCGGCCATCCTCTTCGCCGTTAGTATTCGCAAGATCCTGCCAGCGGGGATAGACTCGCTCAAAAATGTCCTTTACCATGCGCGCTGCCCGCACGCGAATATTATCAGGCTTGACGTCGGGTATCGTGTCGTCATCTCCGAGATCCTCCCCTTCTCTGCTGCTGTTTGCATGTCCGGGAGTAACGGGCGTTGGTAAGAACCTGGAAGCAGGAGTTCTGCTTCCGGCCGCTCTACCACCCCAAAGGGGCACGTTCCCAGCAAGTAACATGTCTACTTGTCCTTCGAGAATAAGCATTTCTTCATAGTCAAGGAGGGCTTGGCGAGAGGGCCAAACATTCCTGGTGCGTTCATACTTGTACCCAGGGTAGGCTCGTTTACCGAAGCGAGTTAAAAGTGCCGCAACGAGTATGCCAGGAGTATATTGAGTGCTGGAACGAAAGTGTGAGAATGTGTCACACGAGTTGCATGATGACAACTCACATGCGGAAGTACACGAGGTTTACTCGATGTATCACACCGAAAAACTCTTCGTCAATTCGTACGCATTTGACTACGGGGACAGGATGAGTCACGAGCATTCTAATTCCGGCGCACATACCTATGTAGCGGAGGACAATATCCTTGAGTCTATCTTGCTGAGACCTCAGCTTGTTAAATGGCAGTTTGGTTTGATGGTAACCACAACCTTTGGCTTGTGTAACACCGTCCCTGCGCGCAAAGTTCGTTAATGTTGATTGTGACGATGATGCATCGAGGAGATCTTTGATGAGGTCGTCTTTCTATAAGGGATACACTCAGTTGGACATCGTTTGTCAAGGGAAGACTTACCTTCTGGTTTATCTTGAGTTTCAGCTGTTTAGAGACAGCTTTGAGTTCGTCCACTCTCAAGCACTCTAGTAGACTCCTCAGATCCATTTCCCGTTCACTCCTGGCTAACGTGAGAGGTCTGTTCTCTGACGGGGGTTCCGGAGTTGCTACATCTACCGACACTAGCTTGTCTTGCTCTTGCTGGGGATTCGCGACACTCTCGCTCATCGTGAGGTCGACGAGCCCTTGTTCTTTTGGCTCTTCCTTCTTGACCACATCCGATGGTTCGCGACCCACTTGGCACAATTCGTCGATCGCTTCTACTATGGCCGAAACAGAACCAAGTTCGCCTTCGTACTTCAAAGTATCGAGGCGATGCCAAGTTTCCTGCTTTCTCAGCAGCAACTTCACTACGAGGAACCGCGCGTTATCTTTCACAAGTGAGTAGGATGGGTCTGAGTAGGAGATAAATTAGCGTACAGGAGAGATGAGCAAATACTGTCAGGAGCGCGAATTCTTCATCGTTGAGCAGATGTGTCTCCTCCTTGATCACGGTACTGACCATGTCTGAAGGTATATAAGTCTATACCACTGAATCACGAGAGAAATGAGGAGCACCTTCAAAAACGCGTACGTATGCACTGACATTCTGCTCTCCGTCTGATCGACTGGTCTCGTTTGGTTCGGCGCTCGATGGTCCTGGCACCGATTGAGCGAGTGTCTGGAAAATTGCGCTTTCCCGCGCATCTGGCTCGTCCTCCCTCCATGCTTCACCACCTGAGAACACGAGCGCGTTGATGGAGATTGCAGACGAAGAGTCCACAATACGATTCATGGTGAGAGTGACTGTGACATATCCCACTCCCTCGAGTCCCTGAACACAACATAACGCGATCACGTGACCGTAATAACATACAGTAATGGTTAACTTTGGACCCTCAATAACCTCTTCGTAGTCTCTCGTTCTCCTCTCTCAACCGCCTGTTTTCCGCCTTCAACTCTTGCATTTCCCCATTCCATTCTTCCATTATTTCTCTGAGCTCCTCCTTCCACCCTCTACCCATCCGGACGAGGTCCAAATGTAAACCCATCATCTCTGCCTTGGTCTCGCGCTGGAAGTCGTACATGACATCATGAACGATACTCCGCAGGAAATCCTGTGCTGCTGCATTCATATTCATATTTGCAGCTGACGGGCGGTGCGGTGATTGGAGCCAGGTTGGCGCAGTTGGGCGACGTGGTGACACCTGCAAAGAAAGCTCCTGTTCCTGTTCTTCATCTCGCCGCTCGTATACGAAGATCTCGGGGCCACCTTCGTCTTCCGACTTGTCGGTCCCTCCGGATGATTCTTTAGTGTCTGGATGTTGCGCAAACCTGGTCTTCTTAACTTCAACCACCATTCCTTTCCCCTTCCCTTTCTGGCTCTCGCCTTTGGCCCATTTTGCAACCTCGGGACTCGTAAGCCCGAGCATACCAATACCGCTACCAGTTGCACTTGCCAACGGAGCTTTTGCTACTTTCTTCCCCAATGAAATGGGTGTTACGGGTTCGCGTGGTAACTCGGGATCGGACAACTCGAGGCGATCGTCATTATTATCCGGCGTGGCTGACCGTCCTTGTTTTTGTTGCGTGTGCACGACTCCATTGGCAGCCTTCGAGGATGATACTTTGCTTTGAGCAGAGCCAGTTGAAATGGACCTGAGCTTTCGTCCAATAGATGCGCTCTCAACAGACTCGGAAATATTTCGACGTGTCGTAGTTTTCGGCCGATCGCCTTCGTCTCTGGAACCCTCGTTCAATGGGGGACCTGATCGGACTCGTATCGCTGCCAGATGCACGGAAATAGACTCCGGCGCAGATCCGAGTCCCAGATGTTCGACGTCTTGTCCCATCTTGCGGGACGAGCTAGGTTTGGTATGTAGTCTTGCATCTGCTAGCCCGGTCAACCCACGGGATGTTAGTGAATGCGGTCGAGCCTGGGTTTCGCGATTTTCCTCTTGTTCCTTGCTTCTCTGAAGTCTCAGAGGTTTTACGCGACGAGATAGTGTTGCTACGAACCAATGTTAGGTGCTATGTAGAGTGATGAAAAGAGAAAACTGCATACGAGAATGCAAAGCTGCTAGTTGTGCATCCAGTCTCAAGTTTTGGGTCTCAGATAGTGGGCTTCGCACGGGAGAAAAAAGCTTCTTCTTGGGTGTAACCCCACCTCCCCCACGAACCTTTGACGCAACCGTAACATGCACTGGGGACTTGACTCCAGGACCAGCAATAACGGAACCGGTGGATGTAGTTCGTGTCGAAGACGAAGAACGCTGTGGAGACAATCTCACAACTGCTGCCAGACTTGACTTGGCCTTCACACGAGCGGCGTCAGGAAGAGACTTGGACTTCCCCTATAAATCTGAATGATTGCTTGTAGTCCACACGAAATGAAATAAAAGACTTACCTGGACATTAATTGCCTTGATGGGAGCACCGCCGTCACCAATAGTGAACGACTTTGGCTCTTTCTCCAGTGACCTCAAGTCAAGGATTAGGAGCTTGCCACTTCTGGTGCCCAGATATATGGCTGCGCCTTCCGCAGTGAAAGCACAACAACTAAGCGGTGTCTTCACATTGACGGATTTCAGTATCCTAGCAAAACAAGTTAAGACAAGTACGTTGGTCTCAAGAAATCACATACCCGTTATCTTTGTCTAGGTCGACAAGTACTACGTCGCCGTTGGACGTGGCAGCAGCAACAAGGGTTTTACTGAATGGGCTAGTTGATACACCCACGATATCCCCACCCCCAGGAATGCGAACGGTCTTGAGTGGGCTAGAAAGTCGCATCGAATTGTAGACAACAATGTCCCACCCAATGCCTAATAAAAGCCTCCCGGAATGTTGATGGAATGAGCAACAGGTTACGGGCTTCCTGTCCGGAAGCCCCTTCAATTGAGTGTACGATGAAAGCGTCAAGTTGTGTACGAAGACCGCAGAAGCCGACACGGACGCCAGCAAAGTGCCATCGTTGGAGGCCAAAATCCTTGTTACAGTGTTCTTGTGGACTTCCAGAGAGGATAGGACCTTCCCAGGTGAGTGGGTACAGTCGAGTGACCACACCTTGTTAGCGGTCGCAAAGAGTATGGTATTCTTGTCCTTCATTGCCAAACATGTCACGGTATCGGAACCATAGTAAAGCTCTTCTAGGAGGCATTCCGATGGCGTGTATCTTTTGATAGAGGAGGAATTGGCTAGGTAGAGTTGGGAGTTGTCCAGAGACCAGGCGCTCGCGGAGCATTCCAAAGAACTGGAAATAGGAAATGTGCTCGAGGAAGTCTTGAATCTGGCTGGGTCGACGAGACTGGTGCCAGCGTGTGTGATGATTGCGAGCATTGCCGATGGCTGGTCTAGATAGAGGCGACTCGAACAACCGCGTCGGAAACAACGCGTCGGTCACATGACCCGAAAGTAGTGGCTACTTCGGGTGACGCTTACATAATTTGGGACTTGCCTAACCTGATTAATCTAAACCTGAATGTAATAAACATCTGATTTACAAGTGATCCGTTCTCACTACATGATGGCCTTCAGCAGGCACCCCTCCAATCAAAACATCATCCCAGTGCGGGGTATGGGCTGTAAAAATGTAGTAGAATGCATAGGCATCACCGAGGTCACGAGAAATCATGCACCAAAAGCCCGTCCAAGAATTCTTGCCAACCGTATTCAGTATGACATTATGCATTATAACTTTATGAGCTAGTGTACTGTAAAGTCGACTTCCTACTAAGTGGGAAAGCAGTAACATAGTCACTCTTCAAATCTCACTCTCTTGCGTGCTGCCACATCCCCATTTCGACCCTCAGAATCGTAAGCAGGGATGTACGAGTCAACGTCAACTCTGCTTGAGCCTCCCACATCCCTGGACGATTTGGACTGCGTATCGATCAATGACGCCGCCTGATTGTCATCGAGCGATAGGGTCACGCTGATCGGATCATTCGTGGTGGATTCGCTCAAGAAGCGGGGATGCTATTCCCATGTTAGAAGACAACGGAACTGAGAAAAAACTACAGATTACCATTAGGTAGTCTCGCATGCCACTTTCAGTCTTCATGCTTGGTACCTTGTCGCTACTTCTCAGGTATTGCCTCCGGGCGATCATGGCTTCCTCAGCCGTGGAGCGAATGACCAGGGTTTTTACTAAATAGCCTAAGCGACGGATATAATCGAGAGTGAAGGAACTGACCAGTGACTGATCTTGTTTGACCTATACGATGGACACGCTTGGGAGGCAAATTAGACCACGACTGGAATGAACCGGGAATGTTTCAAACCTTGATGGCCTGTTCCTCGACATCGGGATGCCAGACAGGCTCACAGAAAATAACCCGGGAGGCCGATATCAGGTTACTACAGAAGATGTGAGTCCTTGAGGCTGTGCATCCATTGCACGAACTGACAGGCCACGGGCACCAAGCTTCAATTGAATCAACAGAACTCTATGCACGTCCGACGTCTCGAACGTTGCGACGCATTGCTCCCTCAGAAGGGGGTCCTCCTGGTTGGTGTACTGTAGATGCTTGATTTCGAATAGTGACAACGCCTCGCCGATTTGAAAGAGTGTTAGGAGAGAATTGGAGAATATCAGGAACTTCTCCTTCGCAGAGTATCGTTGGACCTGAGAGCGTGCGGGATGTGATCCACGTCATCAATGCATGTATGCAGACATACCTCGGAAAGGATGTAATTCAACTTTGTTGACAGCGAAGCCCCGATTTTTACCCCAGTCAAAGGTGAAGATTTCGTTACACGAGTTGCAGCCGCTCCAGCGGAAATAATTTGGTTTACCCTGTCCCTGTCCTGACAGTCTTCAAGCTCCTCATCATCGGATACGTCCATCCGTTCGACACGTTTTTTCAGAATTTCAATTGCCTCTTGCACTTCTTGCACCATTTTTCTCGTTCGGTTCACGCCACGCTTAGCCTCGGGTGAGCTCCTAGATTTTGAAGCCATCGCTCTTTTTTCATTCCTATCAAGCATGTTGCCCTTCTCAACCAGCTCGTCCCTCGTGGTCAGAGGTTTCTTGCGCACAAGCGACCGCAAATTCACCAGCCGGTCTGGGTGCATAACGTCAAGCGTTCGGCTACCGTTACACAACCTAGTTCGCGTCCACGCTTCCAGGACAGCTGGGTCAGGTCCAGATACCTTGAATGGGACGTCCGCGTAAGGTTGCATCGCTCTCCACATGTCGTCGGCGGCGGCGGAAGCTCTACACAACCAAGTCAGTCAGCATCAATGCAGTGAAGATAGTCCATACGCATGTTTGAGCGCTTGCCGTAGGAGGTCCAAGTCCTCAGGGCTTGCCTCTCGACCAGGCCCCCGGTTGACTGCGCGGTCAATGTAGTCATCCGCAAAGCGACAGATCTCGTCGACATTGTACAAGATATCTGAAGATGACCAGAAGAGGCTCCTAGAGATGGCAATCTCAGAAGACCACGAGATTTGATGAAAATTTTGCCCGATGGCTCACTGGAACGAATTGTTTATCGCCGTCTGTAGTTGCATTGCACTCTGGCTCGGTTGAACGTAAATGAAAGTACTGTTTTACATATGAAGATTCCTCGTGACGTACACTTGGGTGGAAAAGATAATCCTGAGCCAAGTTGAGTAATAGAATGACACTACCAATCTTGTAGACCTACCCTGTCCTTTCGCTCTGAATCGATAGCGTTGATTGCGAGGGAGGCTTGCATCGCATTGTACGACTTCAAAGCATAATTGTCCAAATCCATGTAGATTGTGTCGTGTTCCATCGGGGGCAATAAAACATCATTTTCCACATCCTTGATTCTTGCAGGCCGGAGGTAAGCACGAGTAGGTGACAATACATTCTTCAACTCACCTATGACGGACCATCACCATTTGCATTACTTGGCTGAGAACATTGATAGCTCCAGGTCGTGGTCCACGTCGATCACGCAGTGGCGTTGAAACGTTGAGCACAAAGCTATCCGAATTAGAACGAAACTGGGGAACAGCAATGAAATCCCCAATCATGGTTCCCAGTTTTTGTAGGTTGGAACTATCATAACTGCCCCAAATTCGAATGTAACCCCCATCATCCTGACTAGGAGACATGGCCACGAGAGAGTCTGACTGAGGGTAATCAAGGACAGGCTCAACTGAGTCAACATAATGGTCAGAAGGCTCCTGGTCATCAGCCGTACGTCCTGATTTTAGACCAAGTATGTTGGATGTGGGTGTGCCAGTGACAATCCACTTGTGTTGGATACTTAATTTGCTGACAAAACAATTGATGGTGGCCAGCTTTTTGCCAGCAATATGGCCTTCATCGATAATCAACCTTTTCCACCGTACCTGAAAGAGAGGAGTAACATCAGGGTCTCCATGACAGTGACAATCTGGAACTCGGGATCCCGCCAAGTATGGACAGGTACAAGATTTGAGGTCATAGAGTTTTTCCGTCTTGTTCTTCTTGGACTCTCGGCGAAAGCCTGGTGATTATTAGTTTCTGCATTAGGAACCACGCATTCTGCATACGGAAATCACTCATGATAATCAGCTGAGACAGAATCATTAGTCAAGCATTCAAACCCAAAGTCATCATGGATCTACTTACTTCATAATCCAATGCAAGTTCCCTAGCATCAGGAAGATCCATAGAAGGACGAACAATGAGATACCGAACACAGTCATGACAGTGTTTATCAATCTCGGTCTTCCACTGACCCAACAAGGCCAACGGGACAATCGCCAGGGTGGCTGAAGAGAGGTACATGGTTCGAGGATATGGTTTAGGTACACTCTGACGGCGTGGCCTTTCCGATTCTTCCACATCGGGCTTAGCGTCGTAGTGATGATAAAAGGGCTTGTTGGCTTGTATGAATGGCCACATATGGCTGGCTTCAAGTTCATCTGCAAATGCTGGGCGGCCTGTAGTGACCTTGAACGAAGAAAAATAGTGCACAAGAAGTTCAACGAGGGATGGTACTTGTTGGATAGCCCCCCCGCCCAAACCAGCTTTATCCCTCGCGAGAGCGTTCTCCTTAGAAGGGAAGTGATGGTAAGCCAAAGGTGTCATCACTGGTCGCTCGACCAAGGACTCTTCCGGATCTGGTAGTTGACTGGCAGTTGCAAGGACAAGAGCAATGATCATGATCGTCTTTCCCGTTCCTAGTGCAGAGCTAAATACAGGCTTCTATGCTTGGCTCAGACGTACCTAACTCCTCACAGAGTATACCACCTCGAGATGGGGAAAACGTAGGACATTCTCGCAACACAGACATGGTTGGTGGCTGAATATAACAATGGGTACCTGACATGCATGAGACAGGAATGTACAGTGGATCCGGAACAGGGCTAGTATTCGATTCCTTGTTGAGCATGACAGCAATCGAGTGTCGCTGATAGCCGTATAAAGTCGTCCTTAGACCCCAAATTGCATCTCCGGATGCAACACGGTGGGAGAGTGTTGTACTGTCATTTGTTGGTGAATTCAGTATTGGGGAAGGCAGATCACTATAAATTTCAGCCATCGTGCGATTATCCTGTCGACAATGATTAACGCCGACATCAAAAAAGATTCAAAATTCACAAACAATGCGGCTAGGCAAGAAGTGCTTTTGTGGAGCATCGAGACAAGCCTCATCTGCGTCCCACAAGCCATCGGTTTGCTCAATGAGTGGCACGATGCGATGCATATAACGTTGACCTTTATGGACGACGGTTTTGGAGCGACAGCGTAATCGTCCGCGGACATTCGGTAAGTCATTAGGGATAAGATAAAGTCTGATAAAGATTATGTGACCACTGGCGCCAAGTCTGGAAATTGCCCGGAGAAACCGATGCTCAGCCAGAAACGCCAGTTCTCGAAAAAGTGTGTCCGCTGGATGAGTAGACAGCTTTCGCATGGGAAGTGAATGCCAATCACGGTTGTTGAATCCGCTGCGGCACGGTGGTTCGCCGTCATGGACAGCAACGGTTATCGTTCCTGCGGGAAGAAGGTTGCTCAACGAGAACGCGTCGGTAGTGTCTTGCGCCTGGACAACAGGTAACCTGTACCTGTCCGTGCAAAACGGACAGTATGTGGAGGTTAGCAGGCGTTGTGTTCCGTCGCGGGTCTGCATGATGGGGATGGGGACGCGTCCAACTGCCGTGTCAGCGTCAATAGTCGTGCGAAATGCTTTCTTTTTCCGGCTCACGGTTGAGGTGCTACCACTGGCCCAGTAAATAACTTCACCTTCGATCTTCATGGCGTCCTTGTTAAAACGTTCGCATGGTCGCGGAATCCACATCTCAGGGATAACGAGACTCACACCAAAGAGAGCCTGTTTTGTTCGGCAAAATTCTAGCAACGTCTCTGAATCCTCCAAAGACGCAATAACATGGCCGGAATACCTCGAAATTCGACGTGGCAAGCGTAGATGGGAGACGGTATACCACTCGCACTTTCCCAACATTGCTATGTATTGATACCCTTTGCTCAGGCCTTGACCATCCCTTCCTCTCTTCTCAGCTTGGCAGGTGGGGCCGTGTACTTTGGATCTCTAGAGACGGACGCGACCAAACCAGTCATGGTGAACCCCCCAACTTTTCTGCACGCGTCAAGCAGATGCTGATGACTCGTGTGCCAGGGAATTGACCCCATGTTTTTTTATGGGGTTTGCACAATGGCGTGCACGGGTGAGTAGATCCAAGTGACCATCGTAACCTCATATTCAATGTTTTCAAGGTCTCGGATACCTTCTGGGTCCCGCAATCGGTTCAGCTTGCTGGAGAATGACCCACCGCCGTACCCTCACCCTTATAGAAGCAAAGGACCGCGAATTCTACAGACATATAGTCAAAAATCGCGTTGACCCTACGGCACAAAGTGCCAATAATCCTGTGCCGGACTACTATGGTATTGAGCTGCCGACCTTTCACCCGGGACTCTTTCTGAACTACTTTTAAACTATTAGGAGAGAAAATCGGCTCGCTGCACCAATACCGCCAAGTACGTGTTGCACCATTCTCCGCCAGCTTTTCTAATACAACTTCTAGTGGTTGCGAGACCAGGCAAAGTTCAGACGCAAAGCACAGTTCTCAGAGGAATAGAGGCAGGACCACCTCGATACACCATCCTACACAGTGGTATACTCAATACATCTGTTATCCTATATTGAATACCGCTTGATATTAATCATTTCCGATAAGATTCGACAAATGACAACCACGACATTCGAAAAAGTTGACGCCAAGTGAACGTTTGACCACCAGATATGCCCTAGTCAGCTTTTGAATAAGATCACGGGCACTGGGCTTCGCGGAAAAAGCGCACCAACGCAAAGTAAATGCAGAGCCGCGCTCAACGTGACTTCATCGTGGAACGAACCCAAGGATATCATAAACCGCCATTAACACCACTAGCTCTTTGATCCCAGCCCAGGTCTTCCCAAAGACCGGGCTTGCATACCGCTCACTGCAAGAGCCCGAGGTGTCACCGGGGGGTCTAGTTCCCCTCTCCAACTCTTTTCCGAGTAGGGCGTGTCGTTTTCGCAAAACGACAATGCATTCGCCGGTGCAGATTTAGGGTAGGGATCCGGAAACAGGTTGTGGGGTTTCATGAAATTGGACGGGGGAGGGGATCGCGCCCGCCTGGGATACAGGGCTGCAGGTTTTCTGTCCGAATCCTCGTCCTGTGTAGGCCCGCTGATTGAGCGGATCTGGGGTGTCCAGCGCACGTCCGGTAGAGGGGTGACAGGGATGATCGGGCGGGTCGGGGCCAAAGCCTCGACGTCGCACACCGGTGCCTTTTCCAACGGTCGTTCATCCGCCTTTGATGTTGTCCGTCGTCTTCGTGTCCAGCAGATAGCGGCCGCTTCATCATGCAGCGTGAGTAAATCCATTCCTTTGCGAAGAACCAAACATACCTAGGACAGCCAGCGCAATGAGTGACAGAAAGACAAGGATGGAAGCGGTCGAGGTGGGTGAAATGCTCGAGCTTGATTGAGGGGTAAGTGTTGGGGGTGCAGCAGTCTGCAAAGTTGGTGCGGCCTCCGTACCGGTCAGTGAAACGTAAGGAGAACTCATAAGTGGAAGGGAATTAGCGAACAACGTGTCCTTCGAGAACAGAAGCAAACGAAGTGGATATGCTACCTATGTAGGTCCCTGGCCGTCATTACCCCTAGCAACGCCTGGACCGCCACGTCTGTGGGAAGGGCTCGGAGATCAAGCAGGGTGCACTGCAACCGTGATGGTGATACTACATGCTGTGAAGGTAGATGAGGATGTGCCGTGAATTTTGTTACCTAGAGATCAACTCGAAGAACGCAGCGTGAGTAACTACAGATGAAAGAACAGCGCCCCAAGGCACACCGGTGGTGTTGCTCATGATGAGCTTCCGGATTCCAGAAACCCCATTCGATACATGTCAGGAATGGCGGGACGGAATGAAACCACTACCACTACCCCGTTGCTCAGGCTGCCTTTACCCCCAAAAAGGATTTGATGGTGCATGTGCTGCATTGGACCTGTGCCTAGATGTTGCAATAATTACATGACCTAATGATGTCGACAGATCCTATGCAACAAAGATGTCTGATGGCACATCCTAGATCGCATCGACCAGGATATTCGATATAGCTCTGTGCAGCGACCGTGCTCCTTCGCTGGGGTGGTAGCTCGGTAAAGCCTTCATGACCAAAGACTCAACATCTTGAGGAGACAACATCCGGGAAACATCCCCAGAGAGTGCATAGACGGTCTCCGCAGTAATTGCCTTCTTCTCATCCAGCGTAAAGGGCACAAAGGGAAGGACTGCAGTGACACGGGAAACCAATGAAGCCTGTCGATGGAGTATGAGGTGTGTTTTTCGACGAGAGAAAATGATCATACCCCAAGGCAGTGCGAGACACAGGGTCGCAGCATATCTGTCAGTTCAAGGTACTCCTCACGAGACATTCGCTTGTCTGGTTCCGCACGATTCTCGTGGTGTTGGAAGACTAACTCATGACCAACATTCGATGTACCTAACCAAATGACACTGCGCACATCGACGTGACGCTTCCCAGCCTCCAAGGAACATCGACCTGCTAGCCGGTTAGCGAGTCTACATGGAAGTCAACGTTTAAGACGAACCCAGTTCCCATGGCATAAGGAGCGACCACAGCGCCTTCTGATCTTCAACCTTCTCAATTTCCTAGAATGCTGCATGAGAACCTTGTCCAACCTATCGATGTAAAACACTCACGTCCAAGACAACTACACATCTCTTCCCCTCATTTTCATTCAAGAATTCTGCGAGAGTACACGAAGAGGGTTCCTGCAAAGTCGTTCGTTACCAGCCGATTCAGTGTAGTAGATGGTTTGGCTTACCTCATATGGACTCATCGAATACGACTGCCAGATATCATGGGCAGATCGGAGAGTTGTCATATTTACAGTGTGGGTAGGGACATCAAGCAGGGCTCCAACTATTTGATGGTGTCAGAAGCCAAACCGTACATGATAGAAACAGACGTACATTTCCGTGCCAACAGGCTCTTCCCGTGACCGCTCGGGCCTGTACTAGAATTCGTATGGCTTCGAATGCTAAACAAATGGAGCCACGCACCACACAGCAAAACCACGATAGGAGCCACAGCCAACTTTTGGGAATGCATGCCAAGAACCCGAAACAATTGCTCCAAGGCCCAGTCTTGCCCAATGACATCATACCGAACCCGCGTCAGAGGGCGGAAGAACGAGCGGTAGATTAGCTGTGAAGTCTGGCGGGTATGAGGAGCATCGGCTCGAGCGATGAAGTATCTACATGTAACGGGCGAATAAGCGAGCAAACGAAACAGACGGCTTAAATTACCTTGTGGCTGGATCCATTCCTTCCATTGTGGTCTCGGGAGGCGGCGCGCTTAGTTCGTCACCTCCCTCTTTGTGAGGCACAGGGTTCAAGGCTAGATTCCGCAATGCCGAGGGGTTTGCACCATACGCAAGTAGCGCTTTAACAATTTCCTGTTTATGCGCTAACTTGTCGTTGGTAAGTGTGAACGCCAGAGCAGATTGGGGTCCAACAGAATCGTTTGGGCCTGCTTCGCCACTCTCAAGAACTTCGCGCACTTGATCCACATTGTCACTAGCGATAGCGAAAAGAAGTGTAGGCTTCGGTGTAGCGATGGCGTGAACTGGCGCTGCGAGAATAGAAGCAGGACACGTCCAGTCATCTTCATGTTTGGATTGGATGGGGCGTAGTATGGTAGAATCATGTTCGTCAATCTCTTGTTCCTCATCCACAATGCAAGAAAGACTTAATGTCGAAGTTCTCCTAGAAAAACGATGGGTACCATCGGTTGCAGTATAATTTCGAGAACCTGCTCGATAATGCGATAAACGCCAAGACTTTGGCTGTTGAATGGGTGCAGAAACAGATCGTGAATCGCGACGTGTCGAAGAAGACTGTGATGCAGAGCAAGCATCATCGGCAGCTTGCAGAATGGGAGAGCTAGAACTGATGCGCTCGGGGGTATGGTATATTTGCTCGGGTATTCGTTCACATGAAGACGAAAGCTACCAACAGTTAAGTTAACCAACCAATTCCAAGTGGAAAGCAACTGACATACCAGTGAATTACGTGAAAACGAAGTAGTAGATGATACACTGGGAGATTGTGGTGTAGATGAATTGGATATATGGTCTACTGTTGCATAATACTTATCAGCGTTGGAGGGTAACCGATGGGTCACGGGGTACTCACAGGACAAAATGCTAGATGCAATGCTCGATGAATGGAAAGACAGTGTGGAAGATCTCTTGTTAATGATAGAGGACTGGGCGAGAGGATCAGTGCGGGAAGTAAAGCTATCGGGAAGCTACTGACAAGACGGAGCTGTTTCAACCCGTCTGTAGGAGGTGCAGACATCGGTTTCACAGGTAAGGGCGATCGTGTTGTGGAGGAAACCTGGATCGCAGAAGAGCATTCTGGAGGCGAACCCCCTGTCGCTATATCGGTTCGAATGCGCATTACCTCTCGGAGCTCGGACGCGGGACGCACAGCATCTAACGGCTGTGATGTAGTTCGATTGCATTGCGTCACCGCAGGCTAAGTATCAAGTGAGTTCAAGGGTCGTCAAATCAAAGTTGGTTACATACCCGTGGTTTGTGGCGCCGAAATCCTAACGGGACCATAGTGCTCCCAATCTCCCTAACCTGCAATCTAGTAGGCGGATGTGTGGGGGAAGAAGATTGCTTGGCATTGATAGGGTTTGCCTTCGGAACAAGTTCGGTGAGGAAAGAAGGCAGAGGTAATCTCCGCCCAGTCCAGAGAGGACGAAGGGCAGTTTCAGACTGTGGAGAATCTGTGCCGGAATTGCTAGTCTCGCTGTCAGACAATGGAGAGAATACCCTGTGGAAGACATGAGATGTGTGATCCACAGACCGGGGGTGAACGTCTTCATAGGGTTCCTCTATAGAGCGAGACGCATCGGGAGGTGCCGCGTCCTTGTGCACGGGGCTAGAGAACTCTGAGCCACCGTCGGAAGTACCATCATCAAAATAGTGGTCATAAAGTGACTGCACAGAATCGGATCGACCCGGCTGTTCCGCCAGTGGTGGTGACGACCTCGATATATAAGAGGTGTCCACAAGAGTAGTCACGGGAGACGACCTTCCTTTCACAGTGAGATCGGACGCGGCTCGACTCCTTTGCAAAGTAAAACCACTGTTGGAATTAGGAGACCCGACTGACGGAAGCTGGCTTGGCTTGGCTTTCTCCGTCAGGTCAGAAACCGAGAGTATCTGTCGCACGTCTTCATGCTGCAACACTGTGCATGCGTCCGATACATCCTTTTCGAGGTTCGCGACGGCTGCTTCGGGCACGACCGACGTATCTCTACCATTGAGGGTGGAGTGTCCGACAAACTCAGCTGGAAAAAAGGGTGGAGGAAGAGGAAACGACAACCGTTGAGTGAAATCGTCAGACTCCGAGTCGAAAGTTTCAGTGATTTCATCGGACCCCAAACTATCCGCCACTAGACTTTGATCCGCCTCAGCCGCGGCACGTTCTGTGAGGTAACCGTGCAAAACGGTGGGCGATGGCTCCGGGGACTTGGTATCGTTGCCATCGGTGTCTGAAGGTGCGTACACGAGAACATCCTTGACCGAAAATGGACTGTAAGAAGGCTCCGCCGATAAGCTCGGTTTCGGAGAGAATTTATTGAAATGCAGAACACCAAACAGGCGTTCCTGCAGGGCAACAACATTCTCTGGGGTAGATTCCGGAATATCACCGGCGCCTGCAACAGCATAGTCGAGAACGTCCGTACACGAAGATGGACTGTAAGAGCTCTCCGGTGACGAGCTCGAAGAGGGCCGCTCGTGATGCAAAATAGCGGGAAAACGTTCCCGCGGAGCAACAACTACTGGGGCAAGTTCCTGAAAATCATCGGCACGTGGAGGAACAGAAGTGTTCTTGACCAAATGAGGACTATAAGCTGACGTGCTCGATTTCGGAGGGTGCGTATTGAAGTGGAAAGCACCAGATAAACGTTCTCGCGGGATAACGTCTTCTGGAACAGATTCCCGAAGATCACCGGCGCCTAGAGGGACACAGCCGAGGATATCCCCGGCCGAAGACAGACTGTGGAAGGTATCCAGTGATGGACTCGATACCAAAGAGCGTCTATCGAGACGAAAATCCTCAAACAGGGGTAACGCGGCAAGAGCCTTCTCCGGAGCAACTCCTTGATGACCATCGGTGCTACCAGAGGCAAACGGTGCGTTGGAGTCGATAGTAACTTCCTCCAGGAGCGAACACTCCCCTGGGGCACTTGCGTCAGAGACCCCGGGGCTGTCAATTTGACTTGCCATGCCTGTCATTGCAACGAGGTAAGAAGACTCGTGCACGTGTAAGGCGAAAGTGGACTGTTCCAAGAGTTCGTTTGCATCATCGTAATACGAGAGTACCGACGTGTTAGGCGTTGAACTACCGGAAATGGATGAAAAGATGGAGTCGTTCTTGACGGGTGATACCTTGGAGACATCGCTCAAGTTTTCATAGGAAGGTTGCGTTGAAAGCGCGGTCTTAAAGGACAAATTGTCGTCGGAAGGCTGATTGCATGAATCTAGATCATATTCCTTTGTTGGATGAAGATGTTCAGGGGAGTACCGCCGCAGGCTACGCATAACTGCAGGAACCTCTGGTAGCCCATCGTCTTCTTCGGCACTCTCTTCTGCGACAACAGGGATAATCACTTGCAAAGGGTCAGAAGCTCCCTGTTCTTCGGAAGGCGACGCGTCATAAGCACCCAAAATGGTATATGCAACATCCTCATTGTCTCCCGGACCCCCATCAGGTTCAACTTCCTTGATGACCTCAATGGGATTATGAGGGATTCGGCGCAGAGCACTGACATCGTACGAGACTCTCCTGTCCTGGAGTGCGGGAGAAGAGCGTGATGCTCGGCGTGAATGAGATAGGAATGTCACAGAAGATCGAAAGCTTCCTGGCGGGGAACGCGGGAATGGAAGAGGGCTGACCCAACTGTCTCCATCGGCATATCCTGAATCTATTGAATCCCCTCTTCTGACCTTGGAATCCAACGGAGGAATAGGAAACGGATAGAGCTTGATCGACAGTTGAACGGGAGACAAGAGGTCCACCGCACCATCCTCCACGGGGCTAGCCACAGAAGACACGCCGAAGACGCTATTGCGGGGGGAGCCTAATAGCGACGCGCCGGTGAACGACGTAAGGGTAGACTGCCTGTTTGACATCATCATGGTCGGATCCTCCTCCAGGCAGTCGTCCATATCTTCGTCGTCACCTTCTTCTTCGACTTCTGATCTAATGACATATGTTTCCGTATCCTTCACGAAATAGGATGTAAGATCTCCGCCGGGGAATTCCCCGTCATCAGGAACGGGCAGGAAGTCAGCGACAAGTTCACCATCCTCTTCAGGAAGGGAAGATTCTATCTGGCACCCAAATGGATCAACCAAAGTGACTTCGGAGCCGGGTTCAAGAATCGAAGACGGTCCCGCACGATTAGAAGTATCTTGCTCCGGTTCCACGGGAGGATTGGAGGGAGGACCAATGACATCGGAAAGCACGGACAAGAGTCCTGAGTAGCGTGACGAATCTTGGATAGAGCTTGCTGGACTGTCCAGACTTGCTAGGTTGGTCGAACGGGGGCTGGCAGAGTTGACGACGACGGAAGGAGGATCGAAGACGGGCTTGGGAGGGAGCGATGACTGCTTGACTTGAATGGTACTAAGTAGCGGTTGATCGACAGCATTCCTCACTTTAACATCGTGAAGAAAATTGCAAGAATCTGCAAAGAGACATCGTCCTTGAGAGTAAAACGGACATGGTCGTGCTGGGGCGGGTCAGGATGAGGAATGTGGATCGAGAGAAGGACTTTACTTCTCTTCAGCCAGGCTGGTTCTTGAATGGACATTCCAGCAGTTCATTGAGCGAAAACTGGCACGGACGAGGAGCAGAGCACCAGTGGACCTCGCACAAGCCTTGGATTAGTTGAACCGGCAGTCGGTCCTTGTTTGCAGTTCCGACACAGCCACCGTTGCTACTGAGTTTGCCGCCAACCGCACTGAATGGCTGCCAGAACGGTCGTCCGTCTGACCCTTTTCTCAGGTCCTCAGTGCTCTCTGTGTGAGGTGGGTATTGTGCAGCACCTATTCATGTATAGTGACGAGCACAAATGTCCAGATTGCCAAGGCCGAACTAGCCAAAGTGAAGAAACAGGTGCGCAAGCCACTCGTATTCATTCACCATTCAAAACTCATCGAAAGTGCCCAGCGAGAGTTCGACCTGGAAGTCATCAACATCCAGGAAAAAGGCCAGGAAAGGTGGAAGAAGAAATACGTTTACTGGATCCCCGCCCTCCATCTCGACGGGAAGGAGATAGCCAAGGGTCGCTGGGATGCCTCCACAGTGCTCGAGGCGTTGAAACAACGGGAGACGAAACTCAGGGAGCCCGGGCAGTCGACGGAATAGTCGGTGGTCCTGACAATTGTTTCATTGTCGACACTACATCTTCTACATATCCCTCTACCCTATATCTCGGGCACTGCCGTTCCTGCTTGTACGACAAAATTCCCGGCATTGCGCTCGGAGAGGAAAAGGATGAATCATCTCCGTCTGCAGGGCAAGATCTCAGACTGTGTTTTAACTGTGGTTCTCCGGATCACGCCGTTGCGTCGTGCCCAGAACCTATCGACCGACAAGTGGTCTCTTTATCACGCCAGTTCTTCAACTTCCTTCATCCCGATCCAGTTGGACAGGGAACCACCCGCTTCTATGTAGCCGAAGGACGGAAACAGCAACGGCTTGAATGGCTTGGATCTTATGAGCCGGGTGTGATTCGCGGTCCTCTTCTACGGGACGCACTTGGATTACAAGAGGGAGACCCGGGGACCACCGTCGAGTGGCTCCGTAACATAGCATACTGGGGCTACCCTCCCGGATGGGTTGGCTGCCGCGACCCGAGGCAATTGGTTTGCTCTCGCATTCTAGAAGACGAAGCGGGAGGGCAGGTCACCCCTGCCGAATGGGATTCATTCACAATCTTCGATGGCGCGGACGATGTTGAAGAAATTGACCTAAGACTGTTCAGTCTACGAGGACCGTCGACATCTTCACTGGCAGCAAGTTCCTTGACCATGTCTGTAGATGTAGAACCGACTCGATGGGCCACCTACCCCAATTCATATTTCTCTTCTACAGCCCTCTCTATTTACCACGGCACGCGGCTGGACGGAGTGGCTTCGTCGCCTTCCTGGGTGAGTGTTACATTCACTCCGGAAAGAAGGGCACTCTGGGAACGTATACTCTCTGGTGGCTTGGGCATGAATAACATCCGACTGGTACCGGCGTGGAGAGCGGCCGGTACGTTTAGTGGCTCGAGCTGTCCAGTTGTGGAAACGGTCGTCGAGCATTTTGTCCCCCCTCCACCGTTGACTACACCCCCGCCGCTTCCTGTCATACCGAATTACCTTGTGCAGACAGTCACTGCACATGAATGCTCAGTGCCGGGCAAAGAATCCTTTAGATCTCAAGGGATTGTTGATGATATCGATGATGAATCAATGGTCGACATGGATATGTCCGACGATTCTGAATAACATTCGTTTGACTATCATTCAACTGACGTTTATGGTGTTGCCGGTCGAATCACGCGTGCAATGCTGGGTGTCATATTGGTTCTTAGAGCTAAAGCTACACATGATATCATGCCAGCTGAAAAATACAGACATTATAGTAACACCGAATATAGTTATGTGTTAGGTCGGAATGTCCGAAGCTTGAAGGTCCTTCCGAGCTAATTGTACGTATGCAAGTCTACAGAGTTTGAGCAGGGTCATTGATAGATCGTGACAATCCGTAATCAATCAATGATTCGGACGTGGAATCATAGAACAGTAGTGCTAGATTGAAAGCGTGGCTTGGGATCGACTGCTGGTGATTGGGAGCGAGAGGCGGTATAGGGTGCGCTAGTTGGGCGTGCGGCATAACGTGGCAGCGTTTCAAGAGGCTTGGAGATGAGGAAGCCTGGAAGACGGGTTATTGTCATGAGATGACACTGGTGGACATGACAAACCTTTCATTCCTGCTGCTTTCTCGCCTTGACGTCCAAAACCATATCCAGCACGGCTCGCACTCCTTGCGGCCCCGAACTCGGGAAGATCACGATCCTTCTCTTCGTACACTGTCGAAGAAGTACAAGACTGCCCTGATGTTGAAGTAGCGGATCGGTTTAGATTTGTGGCAGGGGGCAAGTGAGTGGGGAGGGTGTCTTGAGGACCAGCACGCCATGCCTTGATAGAGCGTCTTTGCTTCGCTGACTCGCGGAAGATAAGCCCAAGAAGCATGTTGAGACAACCAATGACAAAGAGAAAGAAGGCGGCCACGAGGGTGAAATCGTCAACGTGTTGTGAAAGGACTGACGCCCCGATTCTATATAGAAATGAGCATGTTGCGACGGCAGAAGTGATAGCAGCAAACACACAGTCCCTGGAATATGCCCAATGCACCGAGACCAAATCGAGTGCCTAACACGGGGAAGAAGCGATCAAAGAATGCGGCGGGCCAGCCAAGTTCGGATAAAATGAGGGTGATGACTTGGAAGATGATGAAGAGGCGATTTATGACCGCCCAGAAAACACCACCAATTTGATTTGGGACGGTGCTGTCTCTGTGGGGGATGTGAGGGGGTGAGAAAGAGTATCAGGAGACACTTACCCTATGTATTCACAGTCGACGAGAGCTTGGCTGGTGGTATTGCTACTCTGCTTGGCGGAGTCGTAGGCGTTGACAGCCTCGATGTCGGTGACCATGACAAGGATACTGCTCGCAAAGACAAGCAGAAGGGACACGATGCTCAGCACACGGACAGCATTGAGAGCAAAGAAGATGTCTGTATGAGGGATGAGCAAAAGACGCGGAGGGTAGGGATGTGCACATACAGGCGCGTACGGTGGGTGCCATGATATGAGAATAAAGAGAGAACGAGGTGACCCAGCACCGAATGAAAGGAGAGAATGGGATGGATGAGTCCTGTGCGACTCAAACTTATATAGTCGAGTGCATGTCGCCATTGACCAACGCATTTTATTGTTCTCCCCAGAAACCACCGCTTGTTTGTCCACCTTCGATGATTACGTAACACAACTTCCATTGTCCTCGTTGCCATCCCATTAATTAGAACTACCAAGATCGGCCGAAAACGTATCATCATACCTACCAAGGAAAGAATATTGCATGTACTGTCCGTAGGCTACTGGATTGTAAAGGCGAAATAAAGACGTCCATGGAATGCTATGTACGTTCGTAGTCAGTCGTGACGTGGGACAGTGCCCATTTTTCATGATCGCGCATTGCGAAAAGCTCAGCGTGAATAAGGAGGCGGATCTGCATGCAGCCCGGTCAAGGAGCCCTCTGGAACCCGCCCGCCGTCTGTGTGCATGACGACACTCGACGAAAGTCTAGAAGACGTCCGACGCGCACCCGGTGCTACAGGGCAGGTGGGCGCGGGGGGACCATCGTTGACGATCTGCAAGACACGTCGTTCGACAGAAGAGACAGGGCTCCCAGAGTGATTCAGTGGTTCAAGAACCGCTAGGTCGTCCGTATTTGGTGTCCAAGCACCGAGCAGTGCCGGAGTCAACTGGCCGTCTAGCAGTGGCCTCGCGCTATTCGAATACGAGGCCATAGACAATGGACGGGGCTCCGTCTCGGTGCTGCCGACAGGACTCAGCACCCGCGGTCCGGGTTGGGTCTGAACAGTCAAAATAGATCCAGCTGTGGAAGGCCTAGATCCTTTGTGAGTACCTTGTAGTAACGGCGTTGCCGAAAGCGACGTTTGGCGGCTGTGTACACCTGAATATTCGCTGACCGAGCCATACTGCGACGTCCTCAGTGGCTCGCCGGCTGCGCCAGGAGGGATGACGTGCCCAACGAGTCCGTATTGGTAAGGCTTGGGCTCAGCACTCGAATCAAGTCTACGACTGTCGCGCGAACTGCGCGTAGCTAGAGCTGGCGCCCAAGCGTCATCATTCTGGAGTTCCTCCTTCTCCAAGATGTCATCCCATGATCGACGCTTCCGACTGTGAGGCATCATCAGCAAGTATTCGAAACACGAAGCACCAAGGCTTTACCATAACCACCAGAGGGATCCTACAATTACTATCAGTCCAAGGAATCCACCGAGAACACCGCCAACTATGGGTGCAATATTCGTGCCTGACCCTTGCGAAGAACCACTTTGCAGGCTAGCGTTGGCAAGTGAAGTAGGTACGTAAACCGCAGTGGGGGGTAGCGTTGAAATCAATGTGACGTAGGTCTCCACGACGGAGCCATCTGCCAGCGTGGCGGAGGACGCCTCGACCACAGTGGAGGGCGGGAGAGTACTTTGAACAAGGACGGACGTGGTGAGAGGGGCATTCACAGAAGACTGGGCAGAAATTTGCGACGTAGATGAGCTCTCTCCTCCATTGGTGCATGGAGCAAACAAGGTCTGAGTCGGCTGGGATTGTGCGACTGGGACGGATACGACAATCGGTACTTGCGCGGCTTGGCCACTACCTAGCAAATACGATTAATTCATGGTCAGAGATGGTCTGTATAAAGCGCGGTAGAGCGACCAAAGCACATCACGGCCTCGGGACGCCGAAAGACACAGACGGAGAGGATAGGAGCAAAGATGGTTGAGGGCAAGGGTACTCACCTCCTAGCGTATTCACCTCCGTGACTTGTACACTTGAGATACACCCGACGGATGAGCCACTGATTGTACCTGAAGCGACACACGACTGCTGCACGATGGTGGTCAGTTGAGCCTGAGTGTCTGCTGCACTCTGAGAGTACGAGGTTGACGGGGTAAACGTTGAGACTGTGGCATACAAGGTCGCTGTAGGAGTTGGGGTGCAAGACATGCTAAGGGAGACCTGGAGCAATGAATCGAACCCGCGACAAGAAGGTGAGAGGGAGAAAAGAATGGAATGAAAGGAATGAAATGAAGGGACGTGACGAGATGAAGGCAGTGAAAGTTTGAGCACAGGCACTCGACTTGAGTTGTTTATGTGATCGCACCGGCCCAAAAGCGAAAAGTGAACCGAGTCAATCGAATGTACAGTGCCAACGATTACGAACAAAGTAGAACTATAGAATCACTGACTCGAATGCATGTCACTCGTGCTCATTCGCTTCGTCTTGTCCTGACCGGGCTTCCTGCGCTCGGCCGACGGTGACCAAGAGGCTCGACGCCCTCGCTTGTCCTCCTCACCCACAACCTCCTCACCCGGATGGACAGTGGAGGTGATGTCCAGAACAGGCTCGGCAGAATATGACACATTCTCGGTTCTGCTACCCCGCCTCACTCTCCGCCATAGTGTTTTGCCTGCCCTCTTTACAAGCTTTGCAAACGCGACGATTGGATCCTCCATGTCCTCCTCTGGCACGTCAGGGTCCGTGGACCATGATAACGATCCACCTTCCTGTTGAATGGCCCGTTTGCGGCGCGAACGTGCAGATGCACCGAGGGGTGCCAAAGACCGCTTCCTATTGGGGTTAATTTGCGGAAGCGGTGCAAATTTCACGGTAGGAGTGCCATGAGCGGAACCGAGGGACGAGCGGACATCGTGAAGCAATGATGTGGGGGAGTTGCAAGTACCGACAGAAGATGTAGACTCGAGTGATGACGAGGCGACGAGGGGGGCAACCTCGCGGACTTGATGGACGTCAAAGAGCGATTGTTTTGCCGACATCGCAGGTAGAGTAGGAAAAGAATGTGGTGCCGAACGAAAGTGATGAAGCGACGAACTTGAAAAACTTGGGATCGCCTGAACAGAAAGTCACTACTGCAGGTTTGGAACAGAAAATGTTCGATCTCTGACATTGAATTGATTCCACGTAGCGCTAAATTGCTTCCGCGTAATACTACGACACATCGTGATGGCCACGGTTCGTCCCGATTCCCAGTCTCAGCCTACCCTTCAGTATGCTCGAAAACGATCCAACACCGCCCAGTCTCTCGCCAGGATACCGCAGGCTGGCACAACCGGTGTTCCGCTCAAGCTAGGCGACTCGACAGTCCTCAACACTTGGGTCCACGACCCAAAGGAGTATCCAAAGGTCATTCTCAATCGATCATGGTGGCCCGGGGTTGCAGAAGGAGACTTGCTGCGCGTAACCCAGTCCGAAGACACCTCCGGTTATCTTTTTACCGTGCCCAAAGATGAAGGCTGTCCAAAACCAACCCTTCAGGCAAATTTCTCTCAATCCACCATGCCTGTCCCGGCTCATGTCTGATCATTTTAGATATCTTTACCCAGAAATGTGGCCGATGCGTTTTCCGTGAAAAACAACACCGAGGTAACGGTGACCAAGGTACACAAGATCGCATTCCATTCGTATCATTCACTCACGTGGGTGTCCAGGTAGACAAGGATAGCCATTCAGCTGACTATGTCGAGTTTTCTTTTGCTGATCAGTACCTGGGTCGCAACGAAATGTGGAGGCTCGGTAAACATTTGGCCGGTCAATGTGTTTTCGTTGACCAAGATATTTCTTTCATCGGCGTGATCGCCACGAAAGTTCAGGGCATCTACGTCAAGGGCCAACAGGTGGGTTCACCAGCCCTTTCACAACCGCCCTTTTATTCTCCTGACGTTTCTCGCGCCAGATGTCCTCGGGCTATGTGACACCAAGGACCAAAACAGTCTACAGGTCCTTGTCAGCCAAGGTCACGATATTCATCCAAGTTTGTCGTGAGCTGTGGCAATTCTCTGGGGACGGCGAGCGTTTCTATGAAAAGATTGTCCATTCTTTTCTTCCGACGCTTTTTTCAAAATGGCGGGAAGCGGGCACAGATCACACCGTCACAATTGTGTTGATATCCAGAGTTTATTACGATGCCACGGAATTGGAATATGCTGCTGGACCCTTGCGTCGCGACGAGGATGGAAGGTGGTACAAAGATTTTTTCAAGGTCATTACAGACTTGGAAGTGATTAATGACTGGAAACCAACCCTGTTTCTCCTCAAAGACTCCTTTTGGGCCTTTCAACGCGACATCCTCCTAGCGCACCACTATCATCAAGCTTCCGTGGAGTCTGCTAAGCCTGACCAAGCGCGCTTGGTCGGAGAAATATCATATGCTCATGATGGTCCCATTCTCGAAGCACTCAACCTGGGTCTCAATCCCAACGAGACACATTACATCGACCGTTCTTTGTCGTCAACGGGTGTCTCGACGATCCTCATAACACCAGGAACTGGATACTTTCGTGTATCTAAACAGCTCTTACGCTTGACGACAACCAGAATGCTGGATCAAGGGTTCGGACTCGATCTTGTCTCCCTTGCAAAAGCTCCGTTGCATCAGAGTCCTATCTTCGGCTTTCAAGGGTACGAGCCAAAGTTCGACAGAGACGCAAAAAACAGCGCCCGTGACTTGGATCCGCTGTGGGGTGGTGATGAGATACCCAATGATGCGACTGCACGGGAGAAAGTGACCTTTTGTTGGGAGCCGTTCTGGATTGGTGTGACCTTCTGGGACAAGCAAATGGACTTGCCCTTTCGGCGGGATAGGTCAGTTTCGGGGTCTTTTTTTTCTGGAAAGCCAAGCTGACGTCTGGATCGTGTTAGGTTTATCGCAAGGGCCAAAATGCACGAAATACAGATGCTCGGTCTGTTGGAGCATGATGTCCTATCGACTATCGAGGTTCCTTTCTTGCCTGACTTTCGAGACTTGTTAGTAACTCCTCGAGATTCATTTAGTGAGGACAGGGCTCTGTCTGAAGCTGAGGCAGAGCAGTCAGACTTGGATGTCTTTGCGTCCAAGAAGGAATATATGCCCGCGACTAGCGCTCGGACTTCACTTGCACCAAGCACAAGCAGCACCGTGGTACCTTCACCTTATCGCTCATCTACGGTCAGCGAAAGGCGCAGCATAGCTTCACACCGCACCTCCATGGTTTCTACACGTATCGCGCCGATCGAAGAGATCCCGCGTCGAATCATCCTGGAACTTCCGCCCGAAGGTAATGAGGACGGTCCAGTACCTTCGGTCACTGGACTGAGTAGTTCTCCTTCCCAGTCTTCCGTGAGGTCTGATCGCTCCATCTCTACGACGGTTTCGAGTGTTGCGACGTCCGGCAATGTCACTCCACCTTCCACGACCTCACGGCTCGCGAAGCTTGCCCCTTCTTGGCTCTACAATCCCTTCCGTAGCAATCTTGCAGCTGAGTCACAGCCATCGCCAAACGCTTCAATATATAACATCACTCCAACGACACCCACCCCGTCTGTTCGCGTTCCTATTACACCTCATAGACCAGTGACACCATCTGCATCCATCTCACGTTCACCTCAACCCATGGCTATCATCCAGACTGCCTCGGGCAGGTCGACGCTGAGTCGCACATACGAAGAAGAACCATCGATAGCAATTCCTCATCGTGGCTCCATGTCGCGGTACTCGCCCCTGAGTACACCACCGCGTGATGAACCGACGTTCGGGAAACGTCGTAACTCCACTCTCACATCACTAAACATACCGCTATCATCTTCGTCACCACAGTCAAGTTCCCGGACGAATCCTTCACGTCCCCAGTTTGCGGTATCATACACACAATCTTCGCTCGCTCGCCGTTGGGAACATATTTTCCCCACCCCAATATACAAACATGAGGTCAAGTGGAAGTCGATGGTCACACCTGCTTGCCTCCCGCTTACCGTGGAATACTTTCCGAGCAACGCAGAATTGGAGTCTTCGTATGACGTTTTCTCATACGATTTCGTCGTAGATCCCACCGAAATGCGTTCGTTCTTGGTCAAGTCGCCAAATGTGCAGGGCACGGTCGACGAAGTCCGTCGTGCTTGGGCGCTGGTTGTCATGCGAGGCATGGTCGCCGTCCGACTTGCTCAGGGCTTCCAATTCGTACTTCGCTCTCAACACTCGTCGGACGAAAAGTCGACTTTGCAGCGCGCCAAGTCATTCATGGGCGAGGAAGACACTGCGCCCAAACCGGGCGGCGCAGCTGAAGTCTTGAACTCCACCAAGGAGCCCGTATATCTAAGTATGAGTAACGAAATACACCTGATATCCTATACTGGGGAAGCGATCCAGGTCCGTCGATATGTCCGAAGGATGCCTCCAACGCAGCCCTTTGACTACGAGTGCTTGATATGGCCAAAGTTGGGTGTCGGATACACAGAACTAAAGACCAAGTTCGTGTCGCATGGACTAGAGAACTATGGGTGGAATAGGTAAGCAGGCCACATGATCCGAAGAGGAGACGCTCAAGACGAGCTTCGACAGACTGGACATGCTAGTTGCAGGCTATGAACACCAATTCAACGAGTCCCTGCGCTATTGGCGCACTAGATTCGTCGTCATTCCGTCAGGCGATACACCCGAGATAACGAATGGGCCCAGTGGGGAGAAATTAGACGAAGAAGAGATTCGGCTGATGGGTATTGATAAGCTCGCAGAGATGTTCACCAAGGCGCACTGGCAACCGCCAGATGAACGCGTTCAACAGTTGCCTCCTGTCAGGTTCCTGCTCACGACGTTAGGTCCCGCCTATTCTATCCTGGATGAATCGCTCATGTCGCAGCTTGACGAGATACATGCTGCCGGTCCACTCAAGAAGAAGATGAAGAGCGAGCGGGAAATGGCGGACATGTCTCTCTCCGGCGTTGCAAAGGCGATGCGCGATGACGATGGTGTACCCATCAAATTCCATCGATGGCATGGAAAGAAATACCCAGACTCGTTCACGGGATTCGATTTCGTCTCCTGGCTTGTCCGGGAATTCAGGGACGTGTCCTCGAGAGAACAGGGGGTGGAGTGGGGGACGAAACTGGTCGATCAAGGTCTCTTTATCCATTGCACGGGTCGCCACGGATTCTTGGACGGGTGAGTGGCGTTGCCCTTGGGGTTCGAGCTTGAGAACCAATGCGTTCAGCCATTACTTTTATCAACTCAGTGGGGAGTACGTGACAGCGAGCACGCCTTCCAGAGGGTGGTTCAAAGCCAGTCGCCACACCCAGTACGAAGACAGCCAGATTGGGCGAAACCACCAGCCATCTGGCCAGGGGAAGCCAAGTGGGGTCAGCCCGAAGCGGACGAGGAAACGTATGATCCTTACGCAGAGCATGATTATCGATGTTGACGTTGGAAAAGTGGAGTTTGACTCCTTTGAGCTTTCCTACTCGGTGCTGACATGGACGCTCCACAGAAAAGTGACCAGGCAGAGTCTGTTATCTTGCACCATGACATCATACAGAACCCGGGGACGGTTTTCCATTTCGAGCTTCAATGGATTGGCTCCACCGCTCGATGTATCGAGGACATACTTCGACAATGGAGCAGGGCGATTGAGAGACATGGACTCAAGCTCGTGGAGGCATATGTTACCGAGATCAGCGACGTCCGGGATCGTAACGCGTTCCAGTCGTGCTTCCCGTTACGCCTGGCCATTTCCCCTCCGGTCGTCCCTGATCTGGAAAGGAGAATCCCGGAATACGCACAATCAACGCACTATTTTGAGTATGCACTTTTGAGGCGATTTGGGTTCATCATCGATGTCGAAGCGATGAATATGTACCCCAAGGATGTGGACGTGGTTTACTCCTACAGTCGAGCTCCGTTCAAATACTCCCAGTTCGTTCACAGATCGGGGGTTGCGTTTGTGCAGGTGTTGGGGGGCACACATGGGTTCCTCTTCTTGACGAACCGCCTCATGGGTGCTGGCCGCATGGGAACGGCGATGAAGAGCAGAGATCGACCTGCGGCTGCTGCGGACGAAATTCGGGCCAAGCTCCACGAATTTTGTTCCGACGAAGCTGCTCTGACGAAATTTTATAACGAGGAACTTGCTGCTCTTGGTCCTGATGATGATCCACCTCCGTTGAGTATATAGGTATCGGAATGCATTCTGGTCGATCGAAGCAAGGTGTGACAAGAGTATGGATTGATTCAGGACAGCGTACACATCAAAGACGAGAGATCATGATACGGAGCTTGCGTTAACAATCACCTCGCGGCCATTGGCTCGCACCGAACGTCTCAACGGGTCTCTCGAAAGGGGCTTACGCATGTCTGCAAAAGTTGAGCAACTGGCCAGACTGGCGCCGCAAGTCTGGACTCACCGAATGCATCCTCCTCATCCTTTCCACCTTTGCTGACACCAAGCGTGCCATAATACTCTCTTACTCTACGATACACGCTGTACCCGAACCCTTCGTACATGTTTATTGCGAGCGCGTTGTTACAGCGGACGTAAAGATCAACGAAGAATCCCTTGTAATGTTCGTCAGAAACGAGTTCTAGATGATTGACCATGCTGCGCGCGAGGGAGAGACGACGGTACTCGGGGGCGACGGTGACCGCGGTGATGTGGCCATGCCATTCAGTTGACGAGCCCTCGGCCTTTCCAAGTACTGTACGAAGACGGCGTTGTGGGATCGATGAGACAT
This sequence comes from Butyriboletus loyo, assembly GCA_038093515.1. NCBI lineage: Eukaryota > Fungi > Basidiomycota > Agaricomycetes > Boletales > Boletaceae > Butyriboletus > Butyriboletus loyo. The sequence goes on from JBBPSI010000080.1 coordinate 103,830, forward strand.
CCGGGGATGAAGCTCGTACTGTAGCCCATCATACGTCCGCTGGGTGCCTCTTGGACGCAGCACAAATCAGGCCATCGTGAAAGATAGGACAAGTAGAAGCTGATGCCGTACTAAAAGCGACCTGTGAGTGACGTGGATAGAACGCACGAGATGCCACGCACGGTCTCGGTCCAGACGTCCAAGTTACTGGATGTGGTTTAGGCGTGTGTTCTGAAGGGAATATGATCCGAACTTACATGTTGTTGAACTTGAACATGTCAGTCGCCATGAACGGTCTTAGGACGCTCATTTTTATTCTTATTGAATGTCGAGGAGTGAGTGAATGATGGAGTTGTTATCTGTTCAGCCTTGGATTCTAACAAGAACAAACACGTCCTTGGAGTGCACGGAGTCCTGGCCCTCTCACGACCACGGACAGCGCCGAGACCCCTGGAAGTTTATTCACCGTCTGCCTATTTTCCAATCTTCTTCACTGCATCAATGTATCAGCAGTTTTCTGCGACTGCACCCCCTGACTATGGACATAACCCGTTGATGGGGTCCCTCTCTGCTGGCCCAAGCACAGTCGCTCCCCATGCCACGACGACGGCCCCAAAGCCGCCCCCGCTCGTCGCGACAGGCGACTGGGCACATGAGCTCGTCCAACTCGCGAAAACCGCCGAGCTCAAGTACGTTTACCGGGTTATCTCGCCCATCACCCCACGAGGGTCCTCCTTCTCGATTTA
>JBBPSI010000081.1:0-104473 GCA_038093515.1 Butyriboletus loyo
CCTAACATTTTTACGGTATTCCACCCTTCCCACACGTACACCACAAGATGTCGTCCAACGCCGCCCTTCTTCGCGCACTCTCGCCATTCCACCAAGCCGAATATCAGCTGACGTCCCAGGCGGCTGCCGCATTCGGAGCCATGGAGCTGGATGAAACAGCTAAGTCAGTTGATCCCTCCTCCGTCACTCGTCACTCCCAGTTGCAGGCTGCGAACTCGGTTGACGAGGTCATCGCTATGGTACCCGCGGATTACCGCTTCGTACTCCGTGAACCGCTCATCGCGGTTGGTAGCACAGCCCAAAAGCTTGCTACTGCACGCTCCACTTTGGAGAAGTGGAGGGGCCATCAGTTGGCCGGTACGATCCCCCCCTTCCTTTCCCAGAAGGGCGTCGAGGTCCAGTTTACCTCGGCGTTTGAGGAAAGCGCTGAAGGCAAGGCCCAAAAGGCTAAGCTTGATGAAGCGCATGCAGCCCATCTCAGGCTGCAGCTTGACAATATCATCCGTTGCAAGACGGATGAGATCAAGTTCCTCGAGGGGGCGTTGTCACCAACGACTCTGTACGAAATCCTTGCGCCCCTTGTCACTGACAGGGCGGGGTATCTTTCTCGCGAGAGGAAGTTACCCAGCGTTGTAAAAGACGCAGCAGGGAAAGTAGTCAACGTTGAGTGGCGGGTGAACGAGTCGTATGAGGCTATGGGTAAGACCCTCCTCGACGACATCGTCATGTACGCCTATCGCGTGATGTCCATCATCGACACGATCGTAGCCGCTAGGGACTCTAAGTTCCAAGCTAAACGGCGTTTACACACCCAGGCCGATGTGGCAATGGGGGACTCTAGTGGGTTACCCGCCGATGTGGGTGGCACAAGATCCATCCAATCTCTCGTTGACCAAGCAGTTCACGCTGCTCTTGGGGGACGAGCCGGCCGCTCTAAAGAGGGTTCTTCAAAGGTAAGTCGTTATCATCCATATAACGACTTCATCGATGCTAAAGCTTCATTTTACCCAGAAGCGACAGCAGCATCGCGGGGGACCTCCGTCTTCAGTGGGCGCGAATGTGCGTGGCGCACGGGGAAACAAACGTCCACGCTCTCGGAACATCGCCTCACTACCTGTGGCAGCTCATCGTCGCGGACATACGCAAGGTCAACGGACTCAAGCGGCTCCGCGAGGTGGAGGACAACCTTCGGGCCTCCCATACGTACCGCCTCCGGCTCAGAAGCAGCGGAGGGCAGCCCAAAGGGGTATACGGGCGGCTGCTCAAGCGGGGAAAAGAGCTGGAAAGGGAAAACGACAGGGCAAGTAGGCCCTATAAACGTCTTCGTAAATAGTTGTCAGAGTCGCACTGACATACCATCGGTACCTACTATACCGTCAACATTAGTACAAGGACATTTTATATCTTGTAACATGCGTTCCTTTATTTACGGTGTACCTTCGTCGCTTCCTGACGAAATATTATCCCTTCCTCTACCTCTTGCGATCGATCTGGTGATTAAGAACACGCCCTCTAATATTGTGGAGGCTGCCAGGTTCAAAGATCACATTCATGTCGGTCCAGGGGTCTCTATTCCCGTAGAGATCGAGCATCAACTTAGCGTTGGTATGAAATATATGTTTCACCAACCACGTAACTCGTCATTGATACAAGACGCATGGTCCGACTTCATTCGTCGGTTCCGTTGGCGCGTTAAGTTCATGCTCGAAGACGACAGAACCACTTACGATCCTGACTACGATGTGAGGGAACCTTCTAGAAAGAAACCTCCCGTATTACCGTTTTACGTCGAATTAGCTATTCGAAAGGGCCGGAAATATGTACACGATACTATCTCCCATATACCTTCGGATGGCACCGTGGATGACACCTTTAAACCTCTCGGTCCAAGGCCTAATCTCATTCGACAGTTCTTATTGGATAACGACTACGTTATCACGCCTACAGATAAGAACCTTGGCATATCGGTGTCAGAGAGGACCTGGATCCTAAGTAAAAGTCTTGAATGTATCAGCAACGTCAACGAATACCAACGCTTGACTAATGCAGAAGCTAAGAGCATTCTCGACGGTAAATGCACAGTAATGCGCTTGTTGTCTAAAGAAGCAGAAGACTTCGACTGGAAATACGGCTCTGTTAGTGAATTCCTACTAAGTAAAGTCACTAAGCAAGGTGAAGAACACCATGTGCCGAGGTTTTATGGCATCCCTAAGATCCATAAGGAACCCGTTAAGTTCCGTCCCATTCTTCCGTGTCACTCGGCTATACAGAATCCAGCCGCGAAGTTCGCTTCTAAAATGCTCAAACCGATCATCATGTCGGCGCCAACCATCATACATGGTACCAAAGACCTGGCGATAAAATTGAGCTCGCTCAGTCTTACACACCATCGAGAAATATACATTGTTACCGGTGATGTCGTCGCGTACTACCCTAATATTCCACTTAGGAAGTGTCTAGATCGAACGTACGATCTATATTTCGAACACTATTGGAACGTACCCGATCATGACGATAGCTATAAAATCAGGGAACAACAGCTATTTAAACATTGTCTCGAAGTAGGGAATACTGAGCTCGTCACGCAGTTTGACGGTGTAACTTATGTCCAACTCAATGGCCTTGCTATGGGCGTTGCAGATTCACCAGACCTCGCTAACCTGTATGGGTGGTTCTGTGAACGAAGGGACAAAGTCCAACAACACCGCGACATCGCCTTTTACGGTAGATATATCGACGATTGTATGGCAATCGTTTACGCTTCGAGTGAACACGAAGCTATACGTATTGTTTCGGACACAGTCCGAATCGATGACTGCGAAATAACCTGGGGGGCCGGTAAGTCACAACCCTTCCTGGACATGATGTTGTACGTCGACGGACACAACAAACTCCAGCATTTGCCTTATAGGAAGGCACGGTCCCACCAGGAAAGAATTCCATGGATAAGTGCTCACCCATTAGACGTCAAACGAGGAACGTTCTATGGTGAGATGTCACGCCTAGCCACGTTGAGTAGTACACCCGAACACTACCAGGAGGCCATACAGTCGCTGGTTGCACTGTATGTCAAACGTGGTTATCCACCGGCGTTAGTAGCGTATTGGCGTAAGGAACAATATACCAAGCGATGGGAACAACGCTTGAGCATACGCGAACAAGAACGAGAGACGCAAGACGTCTTGGTCCTTAAGTCACACTACAATACTGCTTGGAATTACTTTCACGCATGGGAACTTGGTAACACCATGATGGAATACATGCGCACTTGGCTCGACAGAGCCGAGCGTAGAGAATTCAACCGCGAATTCCCGCCGATACCGGTCGGCTACGGAGATGACATCGATGCTTCGGCGTTGACTATTTTCTTGCCCGACGACCAAGGTAACGAGGTCGTAGTCCCGGATATTCGGAGAATCGGTATTCTTGACCGCCGTGTCATTGTGTCTCGAAAACGGACACTCAATGTCAACGACTTAGCAAGTCTTTGGAAACACACGGTGTTGGAAAAGCTGGACGAGCAGGTCGGGGCTGAAGTAACCAATCCTACTTCACTTGATGCCCCCCCGGATGTTCTAGACATGACAAATCTCCATCGCCATCGATCAGGACGACTGATCGACTTAGGTGGCGACAGCGAGAGCAATTTGCATCGTCGCTCTCCAAGCCCAGTCTTCACGGACACTACAGACATGGCGAACGTCCTACTTCGTGTAGGATTGCGCTAGATGCTCAACGACCCCCGGCTAACGGTCGGTACGAATAGGTCGATCGAACACGCTGTCTGAAACTTATGTAGCACTCGCACCAGACAAACTATGTCGTTGGCAGGTTTACTACGACCAAGGACTGCTATTAGTCTTTGCGCAGAAACACGCTGTGACCCCCGGTACTTGACGGATGCCCTTAATCCTTGCTTAGGCGGGAACAAAAGAACCTGAAAAGGATTTTTTGTTGGATATGATGTTGACGAAAGGATATGCGCTAGTAAGCCTTGTACGAAAACAATGCGAAGTCGTAGACTACAACCAACCATTGTAGTAAGTCTACCGCGAGTCTACGCCGAGCTAGGCGTTAGTATTTCTGACTCGTTTGTCCCTCTGTGAAACCACTGGTTTTAGACTGTCTCAGCCGTTGGCTGTCGACGCAAGACCGGACTGGCTGCTTTCCCATGCTTACCTTGCGGTAAGTAGGACTCTATGTCGCTCTTACATGACATACTTACCTCGGTTGTTAGGGAGCCTAAGCTAACTCTAACATAACCCTAACCGTGAGTTCTACTACGTTAACTGCCACGATACGCAGTAGCTGATAGTGCCTCTGCACACAGTAACCTAAACCCTAACCTCTAACCCTAATAGCCGGAACCCCCGGCATGGGGGGTCGATAACACTAACCCTAATAGCCGGTACCCCCGGCATTGGGGTCAAGATACCGATTTCGAGGATGCCCCCCCGGCATGTGGGTCGGAGTTTAAAGATCGGATCTAACCGGGATCTTATCTGTGTTTAAACTCCGACGGGAATCTCCGGGTCTAGACCCCATTCCCACGGTCATCTCCGTCCAAACAAGGTTTGCTTCTCACGAGATAAGGTTCAATTTCTCAGGAGATAAGGTTACGTCAAGCAAAAGAAGACGCCACACGGCGGTAATTAAAACTGAATTGAGTCAGGTCCCCGATCAAGGAACCACTCCCACGTCACACGGAGATTAAAGTCGCTAGGGAAACGCGGCTAGACGGAGATCCGGTGACGTGTCTTCTTTCTATATTTGCTATCAGCTTATCGCAAGGTAACGCGCACGGACCAAGATTGCGCCTATAAAGCAAGGTTCGTGCCATCGATCGTTCGATGACCAAAAACAGATCTGATGAGTCATATGACGAAACAGGTGTGAGGTCCTAAGTAAAGACCCCACTGTTATCTGTTTTTCTACAGCTCTCAGTTTTCAATACCTCATATCCAACAAAAAAAGCTTCGCTTTTTTTGTTTCCTCCTAACCTAACCTAACCTAACCTAACCTAACCTAACCTAACCTAACTCATGTCCAACAAAAAAAGCTTCGCTTTTTTTGTTTCCTCCTAATCCTAACCCTAATAGCCGGTACCCCCGGCATTGGGGTCAAGATACCGATTTCGAGGATGCCCCCCCGGCATGTGGGTCGGAGTTTAAAGATCGGATCTAACCGGAATCTTATCTGTGTTTAAACTCCGACGGGAATCTCCAGGTCTAGACCCCATTCCCACGGTCATCTCCGTCCAAACAAGGTTTGCTTCTCACGAGATAAGGTTCAATTTCTCAGGAGATAAGGTTACGTCAAGCAAAAGAAGACGCCACACGGCGGTAATTAAAACTGAATTGAGTCAGGTCCCCGATCAAGGAACCACTCCCACGTCACACGGAGATTAAAGTCGCTAGGGAAACGCGGCTAGACGGAGATCCGGTGACGTGTCTTCTTTCTATTTTTGCTATCAGCTTATCGCAAGGTAACGCACACGGACCAAGATTGCGCCTATAAAGCAAGGTTCGTGCCATCGATCGTTCGATGACCAAAAACAGATCTGATGAGTCATATGACGAAACAGGTGTGAGGTCCTAAGTAAAGACCCCACTGTTATCTGTTTTTCTACAGCTCTCAGTTTTCAATACCTCATATCCAACAAAAAAAGCTTCGCTTTTTTTGTTTCCTCCTAACCCTAAGAGTTTCCTTGGGGCGGTGGTGGCGGCGCGTATCTGCGCGGGGGAGGAAGAGGCACGCATGGCTCTCCCTATGGCTCTTGCCTTTTCAATAGGGGAGCCAGTTCGGCGGGCTGCTCCCAAGGAGAGGGCTTTCTGAAGTGGGGTCTGTCGGGCGGCGGGGAGGGGGATTGCGCGTAAGTGCGCGACGGGGGAAGAGGCACGCATGGCTCTTCCGATGGCTTGCGCTTTCCAAAGCGGGGAACGGCGGGTGGCGGGGCGGGTGACAGTCGTAAAGGTTTCTTCTGCCGCGGCAGGATGAATGTGGAAGGGGTTTCGGCAATCTGCTCGCAAGCAGGTAGGAGGCGTGTCTTCTACCGCAGTAGGATGATGGTGGAAGGGGTTGTGACACACTGCTCGCGAGCAGGTGATGGCGGCGGCGGCGATGGCATGGACAATCTTGTCCTCGGTCTTCTCAGCGAGAAGGGCGTATCTGTTGGTGAAAGACATGGCGGTCTCGGGGCGACTTCGCAAAGTTGGAGACGGCGGCGGGCTGGGGGCGGCTTTACTGTTGAAGAACAGAAGCAGGAAGAGAGCTAATTCTTTTGTTACGCTGATAGCGCACAATAACTAGCAGCGAGCACTTGACTAGGGGCTCGAGCCTAATAAGGAAAGTGCCGACTCGCGTGAACGACGCTATCGGGTGTCTTGCAAAGCAAGTGTCGGCGAGATCTTGTGTGGTGGCGACCAGACGAGATCGAGCAGGCTCTTATCGGCTTTATCGGCGGTGGGGATATGAGGTAGATTACTATGCACTTGGTAGATGCGTAGAATGTAGCGGAACTCGTACTAGTACTCTTGGCACGTCACAGACCGAGCTGTGCGGGCAGCAGACCGATGTGTGAAGGGGGGCTATGAGTCCGTCCGAGTCATAGCGGCGAAAGAAGGAAGCGGCAAAGTGCCGGTAACGAGGGAGCGAAGCTCCGAGTAAGATGGCGACATCGTCAGCGAATGAGAAGAGCTGAAGGCGAAGTGACGATGTCCATGAGGCGAGCCCCACAGGGCGAAGGGTGCGCGAACGGCGGAGCCCTTGGATACGGGTCTCGACGCGAAGGTACTGACGCGTCGTAATCTAGTCACGTGCTAGTCACGTGATGTAAGAAATGTCATTGGTCAAATAAAGAGGGACGCGACAGCTCAGCTGAAGGTCCGGCCCGACGGGGCGAGAAGACAGGGGCTATCTCGTGCAACGGCACAGAGACTCGCAGGAGCAACCGGGGAAGTGGATAACGTCCACTAGGCGACTGGGGAGCGGGCGATGGGCGGCATCGCAAGGCGGCGGGGGCGGCGGGGACGCGTAAGCGTGGGAAAACGAGTGGCGGGGTACGCTTAGGGGTAAAACTGTAACATAATATATCCAACAAAAAAAGCTTTGCTTTTTTTGTTTCCTCCCAAACTTACCTGAGCTAGTTCCTGCGAGCATCCTCACATCCTACAAAAAGAGCTTTTGACAGGATGGGGCATCATGCATAGAGCCTATCCCCCAAAGGATAAATGAATATATTGTAGTGTAGCATCACTATCGACGACGGATTGCGAATTCGTGCACACTGAAGTCGCTCCGCATGCGTTAATTGCCCTGATGAGTCATACCGTCATGTAACGACGCGTGCTGACTCATCGCGCCAAATTGGGTATGTCTCGTTTCTGCAACTTTGGCGATGCCCATCACTTGCCTGCTGTCCGGCCGATTCCGATCCAACCAGTAGGGTTCGAATACCAGGCCGTCTAATCGGTCGACATTTTCCGTTTGCAGGCCTGTCTGCAGTTCCACCTGTGGTCGGTTGTGCGCTTTCTCAGCTCACAGCATTGGCAAACACCCCGAGACTGCCACTTTGGGAGGACTTGGCAAACATGACAGAATTCCACCACACGAACGTGCATTCATATATATATACTAATGGATCCATCTCGCATCATGCATTGCTTGTTCCACGTTCTCGACAATGGGCGGTTTGGTTGCCATGACCCGCTCTGACGCTGGGCTGCCTGTTTTCCTTCAAGGTGACAAGATGGGTCGCTTTCCGCACGATACCGCACAATATGGCCATCGTCGTAGGCGCTTCTGGCATGGAGTAGCCTTCGTCATGCTCGCTTTGTTGTTCTCAGCGAGTTACTTCCAGCATGAGCGCTGGCACTGGTGCTCGGGCTCGCCATCCAAGGTCGTGGCGACCGATATTGAATTGCCCAAGGAAGTGCAACAGGCTTGGGCTGGTTACTCTCCATACTTCCCGGCTGCGGAGTACACAACGCCACCTGAGCGCTGCGAGGTTGTTCAGGTACATTACTCCCGTTCCAATTCGTTTTCCAGTATCTCAAACAGACATGGTAATCTAGGTCAACTTGGTGAGTAACCTGCGGTGTGGCCCAGATTCAATGTGACAGGGTACCAGCTCCAGAGACATGGCTCGAGATTGCCCACCGCAAAGAAATCGAAGCAGATCAAAGAACGCGTCCAGAAGCTTATAAATGCGGGGTCTTACTCTGGAAAGAAGTACCAGTTTCTGAGAGAATTCGAGTGGGATTTGGGTGTAGAAGACCTGCTTCCTCTTGGTGCGAAGGAGTAAGTGCGGCCCATCTTAATTTGCTCTCCTGATCGAGGATTTTCAGGGCTTTCGACTCTGGCTTCGAACAATATCTGCGGTACAAGCGCTTGGTCAAGGACGACCAGTTGCCCTTCCTAAGGGCATCAGGCAGTGAGCGTGTAGTACACTCTGCCGCGAACTGGACACAAGGTTAAACTTCCCCCCTGCTTTTTGATGCGCACTGATCTAACTTGTCATGCCAAGGTTTCTCTGCTGCCAGTGGGCACGTGTACTCACCAGGCGTATCAGTTATCATCTCGGAGGAGATCGGTGTAAGTACTTGCGTTTGCAGAAACGTGGTGACCAGTGCTCACTCTCACCATCACAAGGTGAACAACACGTTAGAAGACTCAAGGTGCCCCAATGCAAAAAGTAATAAGAAGCCGGGAAAAGCCTGGCGTGACAGGTTCGCCCCGCCGATTGTGGAGAGAATGAACGAGGCTGTCTCAGGCGCGAAGCTCGACAATGGCGACGTCGTAAAACTCATGCCTTTGTGTGCCTTCGAGACGGTCTTCCACGAAAGTGCAAGTCCATTCTGTGGTTTGTTCACTGTAGAAGAGTGGCAAGCGCGCGAGTACTATGACGATTTGCGGAAGTATTACAAGACCGGGTAAGTCACTGGCTTTTTGGACGCAAGTTTTACTGAAATCTCTGTGGTAGGCACGGTAATCCGCTGGGCCCCGTCCAGGGTGTTGGATATGTGAACGAATTGCTGGCTAGGTTGACAGGCCAGCCCGTCCAAGATGAGACGCAAACGAATCACACCCTTGACGCATCGCCAGTTACCTTCCCCCTCGATCGTAATTTCTACGCCGATTTCTCGCACGGCAGCCACATGGTCGCCGTCTATTCCGCGATCGGACTCTTCCATCCTGACGAGCCACCAAGGACCGACAGACTGGATCCAGCGCGAACATGGCGGATTTCTAGAATGACACCCTTTTCTGGACGCATGGTCACGGAGAAGCTGCGGTGCGACGACGGTGGGGAGTACGTCAGGATACTGGTCAACGATGCGGTCCAACAGCTAGAGTTTTGTGGCGCAAACGAGGATGGATTGTGTGCGCTGAGCGCATTCGTGGATAGTCAGGCATACGCCCGAAATAACGGAAACGGTGACTGGGAGAGATGTTTTTCTTGACGTTGGACCTTGTTTTGATTCCCCGTAGTGTCATTCCCTCCCCCCAAAATGCCGTCACCACCTAATGCACAATTGCACCCTCGGCTCGTAATTCTCTATATTTTAATGACGAGACACCTGGGGGATCTAGCTATAGAACGTAGTGTATCTATGTGTAGAGAACCTTTAAAACAATCACAATTGCATTGTATAAAAGTGTAGCAGGTAGACGTGTCGTCGATGGGTGGTGAAAAATCGCCATGTATGGGCAGATCCAAAGCAATTTGGTGCATCAGACGTCCGCGTCAGATCTCAGACTCAAGGTAATGGACAAATTGGACTTGGTGAAGGTGCACGAGCCAACGTGTAAGAAGAGGTTGACTTACGGTTCAAGCGATCCACACGTTTGAGATCAAATGGTCCGAATGCATATACTTTGATCGACGCACAAGGTAATACATCACTTTTTTTGTTATGTTAACTCACCAGTATCTCTACACTTCCTCGTTCGATGCAGGAAACGAATCGCATTAAATGAATTCAGTACTCTACAAACCAACATCATGTGGGTAACAAGGAAGAAAAGTAATGCATGCACAATGAATATCGCGTCCGTATGGTGTATCTAACCACATTCGCGTCTAAAATTCCCGTTCCTATGTCTTCTTTTTCTTATGCGACTTTTTGGGCGCGGTTGAAGCAGGCGTAGAGGATCTCGATTCCTTGAGTTCGTCTTCCTTTTGCACGTCTTCCAATCCTCGTTTCTACAAACCCAACCAAACAGGTGAGTAACCCTCAGGACGGAGAACAAAAGACCCACCTTTCCTCTCCCCTTCGACTTCACCTCCTGTTGTGCTAGCGCCTCTGCTTCTTTTTCGATCATCCCCAACAACGTATTACACCTCCGCTGCAACTCTTGCGTGGACCGACTTTTGAAAAACCAATCGAACCGAAAGACCGGAAACTCGGAAATATCCCGCTTCATGCACTCATACACGTCCTCGACACGCATCCCGTAATGGTTCAATCGACAGAGTAAGTACCGATCTTCTTCTTCGGAATAAACCTTCCCCTTAGTCGTGGGATAGTTGAGTTCGAGTTCCTGCATCGGGTGTTTGACAGAGCTGATTTTTTTGGCAAGGAGGTGTTCGAGGTTGGACCTTTTGTTGCGCTTAGCTTCGCCTTCGGCGATGCGAGCGGCGATGCGGGGGTGTTCGGCAAGTTCTTTCCAATGTTTCTTAAAGTAGGTGTAGTACCGTTTTACTGCTCTCGCATCTTTGTCCTGGATCTCGGAAGCGAGCAGGTCATATTCGTCCGTCCTAAACGCAGGGCACAAAGATCAACGTCAAATCGAACGATAAGGAGTACGAAAGTATCAACATACCATCCATAGTTCTCCAACGCACGGACAAATTGCTGGAAGTCTCTCCGACTCCAGTCGTGGAATCCGGCTTCCGTATACTCCTCCTTCAACGCTTGCTCTTCTTCGGTAAGCGGTTCGGCTGCGAAGCGGGCACAGGGCGTGTCAGTGTCATCTATGGATCACCAATTATGTGTAGGTTTACCCGTATCGATGAACTCTTGAGCCGCAGCCCGCTCCGTCTCGAGTTTCTCTGGCGTGTCTTCAGGCCCTGGAGGTTCTCTCGCAGTTGCGGCAATACCGTTCAAGCGCTAGAGTGACGTTCAATTACAACGTCTTATGACGGTGATTACTATAGATACCTTGAACACGGCCAGTTCCCTCTCCTGAAGCTGAGCTAGCGCTGGGTCAAAAAATTGGAAGTCTTGACTGCGAAGAAAATCACGGTACCATCAGCACAGGATGGCCCACGACGACTCTGCAATGCACTCACATCTGTATCTGCTTCGGCGCACGCGGCATCTTCGGCGCTTTCTCCGTCTTGGACGGTCCAGCGCGTAATGTATCCTTGAAATAGCTATCCACCGAATAATTCATCTTCCTCTCCCGCTTCGATAACGAGAGCATATTCAAGTTGAGCGTCTTGCGTCCACCAACCCGGAAGTCTTCGCCTTCCCATTGTTGCAATGAACTATCGGATTTGAAGTTACTGAGGTCTTCGAGGTTGAGGCCTTCGTATTTGCTGTTGAGCTCTGCAGTACGCTCTTCGCCGCGCTGAATGACAGCTTCAATGTCACCATTAATAAGCATTCTGGCAACAGAGATCTTAATGACATCGCCGACACGTGTTATAAATACTTACTCGTCGGAGGAGTTGATGATCTTCTCCGCGCCGAGCGTAATCATGTCAAGGAGCTCGTCTTTGCTCGCAGCTGAGTTCCAGGACACATGAAGTTAGGGCCGTCAGGATCGGAAGTAAGGATACTTACATTTAGACTGTTGCTGTCTACCCTGTTGAATGACAAGCTGGTCAAGACGAAGCTTTTGCGCGGCGCGCTCAAGCATACGTTCCTCGACACTACCCTCCGTAATGAAGCGGAATACATACACTTGCTTCGTCTGTCCGATGCGGTGGGCACGGTCCATAGCCTGCAAGTCAGCTTGTGGATTCCTAGGCCAGTGGTGAGCACGTTCCATGTTCGTTGATCGACGATCAAAAATCTCACCAATCACTATCGTAGAGAACGACAATATCCGCGCTCGTCAAGTTGATGCCAAGACCTCCAGCGCGGGTAGTCAGTAAAAAGATGAACTTTTCACTATCTGGTTTATTGTACTCGTCGATTGCGACGATCCGGTCGTCGTGCGCTGTGCTACCGTCAATGCGGCAGTACTCTGGGGGTGAGCAGCCACGTCAAAAAGTTCTGTAAGTACCTAAAATCGCATGGGAACGTACTGAATCCACGGAAGAGGCAGTAATCTTCTAGAATGTCCAGAACACGGCTCATCTGACTGAATATCAATACCCTTGATCCTTTGACCCTTAAGGACTTGAGCAATCTGTCCAATATGATCATCTTTCCCGAGTTCTCTATGAGATGTTCGTCCGTGGTGTACGGCGGACCTGGCTCCTAATCACGCAAGAAAAGTTGAAGCATATTCCCAACTGATAGGGTAAGTGAGGACTGACTGCACCATCAAACAGATAGGGGTGACATGTTACTTTCCGGAGCTGACATGATGTGAGATAGGGTACCCTGACATTGGCCATAACACGTACCTGCATGACCATGTTCATCAGACGAGTTTTTCCTTCTTTCTTGCCCGTTAATCCTTTTGGAAGAAAGCTCAGGTCGAATCATTCCATGACAGCGGAAGAATAAACCATTGACAGCATCTATATCCTTTTCCAAGACGGAGCGATACCACTTCCGCTGCATCTCAGTGAGACCGACGTATATGTTTATTTCCTTCTCTGAAGCCAGATTCAATCACCAAAAAGTGCGAGGTAAGGAAAGAGTGACTTGCTTGGAAGAAGGCTCTTCTCCACGTCGGACTTGACACGACGCAGGAGGAAGGGTCGTAATATCTTGTGCAATGCTTCCACAACTTTCTTGCTCTTCTCCTCTTCGCCATCAGTACCAGCATCGTCCTTGTGAAGAAAAGCGTCGAGATCGGCATAGTCGGAAAATATTTCGGGGCAAATGAAATTGAGGAGAGCAAACAACTCTTTCAGGTTATTCTGAAGGGGGGTACCCGTGATCAATAGACGACCACGGGACATGAAGGCGCGAACGATCTGGGCAAGAATCGAGTCGACGTTCTTGATACGGTGGGCTTCGTCGATTACGATATATTCAAACGAGAACTTCTTCAGCGCCGACTTTTCTATGAGGCAGATCTCATATGAGGTGACACAGACATCGAAATCTTGCGGGATAAGTCGATTGGTAATCAGTTCAGCACGCTCTTCTTTGCTGCCAGTCAGAACCACGACGTTCACGTCCGGCGTCCACTGTTCGAACTCCCGAGCCCAGTTCTGGAGTGTCGACTTGGGTACGACAATCAGATGAGGGCCGTGGACAGCACGATAGTGTCTAAGATAAGCAAGGAATGATATAGTTTGCAGTGTTTTACCAAGACCCTTTAGGTATGGTTGAGCAACTACGAGGTGTGTACTAGTGAAATACGCACCATTTCATCGGCAAGAATACCGTTCAGACCATTGTGATATAACGAGACCATCCAATTCAACCCCTGTAGTTGGTACGCTCTCATGGTGCCGATGATAACTATACGAGAGTGAGTAGAGACTTGGCGATAAATAAGAGAGAACGGACAGCTCGGTGATTCTTCAAAAACGTAGGGCTGATCATCTCCTTCAGCGGCTAGTTCTCCGTCTTTAAGCATTTCCTCGTCTTCCTCTTTCTCTGACTTCCTGTGGCGAGCGCTTTGGTCTCTGGATGATGATGAGCATGTGGATACGGGTGACTGGAAGGTGATGCCTACATAGGTTTCTTGCGACCTCTCCCTCGTTGTTTTGGTTGTGCATCCAAGAGAGCGGCATACTGAGGATCGCGAGCTTTCTGCAGATGTACGGGGATGAGTAGACGCTGCGGACACGTGAACACGACTGACCTTGATATCAACAAAATACTTGAAGAGGTCTGTTTGACCCAGCAGGTAAGAGTAACGCTTTACAGCGTCAGAAATCTGTACACTATGAGTATACGATGCACAATATTATAACAAGAAATATACCTTTGCCTTGTCCATCTCCTGTCTCTTTACGTGCAGCTGGCTTTCGTCCGCTTTTCGTTTTTGCTTCTTCTGCTGCCTCTCTGCGGACTGCTGTATTTTTGCCAATTTGGATGGCGACGAGCTGCTTGCGACGGGTTCCTGAAGAGGTAGGATGTCAACCTGAAGCGGTTCGCTGACCATACATGAACGAGCATACGGACCTGGTCCTCGTCGCTCTGAAGTTCGTCTTCTTCCATGCTCGCGCCCCCGTCGATGTACTCGCTCTCGCCATCGTCCGCGCCCTCGCTTTGCTATTCCGTCCGAGGTCACACACGTGAACATAGCGCCACCTAGTAAGGGGACAGGTTACTTGCCTGTCTTGATACGATGTTGCTTGGAATCACGTCACTCAATACGTCTTCGTCCATCGGTGCTGATGCGTCCTGGGCGATGCTGTCAGTGGTGCAAAGGAGAGCAGATCGAAAAACAAACGGTCAAAGTCATGTCGCTCGTCGTGGTCAAACAGGACGCTGGTTGTGACAAGGTGACAAGTCGCGAAATGTTGTCACACCACTCGCAACTTGTACAGTCACTGCATGAGTCACTGTGATCACTACAAAGTCTTGCGAATACAACAGTCCTCCTGTTTACTATCCTGGCTCGCACTAGGTATCACAGAGGTACCCAACCACGACTCACTGAACAGTGGAACACAAGTACATGGATAGTTCTTCCGGATTCTTGGTATTTAGACTCGTAGACGGCTTTTGTTTTTTCCCGAGCAGCATTTCCATTTACCGCCACCGTGTTCATTATTATGTGACGCGACCAATGGAAGACACGGTGGCCTGTGCTGAGGACGCGAAAAGCACGAGGTACAATCTGACCCTCCCCGTACCAGAGCATACCAAAATACTTGTATCGCATTTGTTCGTTATATACCAATCAGTCAAGCTATACGACCCTTCTCAATCAATGCACTTTCGGTGAGTGATCGGATCATCTCAGGCAATTCAAACACTGTCGTTACTTTTTGTATCCAATGACTCGGATGCCACAACTTGCCTTTCATATTAACCGTTTCTCAGAACGTCAACTCCAATGGCACGGTGGGGCTCGCAGATTGGCATGGAGGGACTCGTCACACACCTACTGCTAGGCATCCGCGAGCCTTGCCCGTGAAAGATTTGTTGCTTCACCCAATGTAACCCGTGGTGCAATCGTACTCGAATTCCCGATCTCGGATATCTGTGGCACAACCAATCCTTGCGTCTCAACTAAGACTGCAGATCGGGATGTACGTCCCGTCCTGTTCAGGCTATGGTCACAAATGACGGAATAAACGAAGCGCTCTTCCCCTTAAGACGTTGGTAAAACAGTTGCTGGTTTCCGATGCTAACCGAGTGTAGCCGAGCGCTACAGACTGCTAACCGGTGGTTCCGACCAATAGCCGTTTCACTGATGCTGACTTGAATCATGTCTGTTCAACCAGTCAAGCAAATCATGGACGATACCAATAGACGTATTTGAACTAAGTACTACATGGAAATCTGACTATAGGGCGGTCCGGATCAGTGAAACGGTTATTGGTCGGAACCACCGGTTAGCGGTTTGTAGCAGTCTGCAGCACTCGGCTACACTCGGTTAGCGTCGGAAACCAGTAACTGTTTTACTGCCGCATCAATGAAACGGTCATCGGTCGGAACCAACGGCTAGCAGTCTGTGGCACTCGGCTACACTCGGTTAGCATCGGAAACCAGCAACTGTTTCACCGATGTTTCCTCTCTTAGGCCCTGTCCAGTCTGGCTCGCTTACCTCGGGTAGGCACATCTCAGAGTGATCATGTGATCTGCTTACATCACTATTCTACCCAAGGAACAACTTGCCTACCCGAGGTTAGATAGCCAGACTGGACAGGGCCTTAATCATCCTCCCTATCGTTTCCCCTGGTTTATCCTCTATCGTCATCCCTCCCTTTCCTCCCATCACATAATTGTTGATATGACATTCCTCATCGATTCAACATTCGGTGCCCTCCTTCTCGGCGGGTTCTGTGCTGCAGCGTAAGTATCCATTCTCACCATGTCGATGCATGTCCAACCCTGCTCCAACTGTAGTATGTCGGGGGTTGTGGCCGTGCAGACTTTCCTCTACATCAAGTTGTTTCCGCAAGATTCTGTGAGGGTCAAAGCCGTTGTAAGTCGCCTTGCATGGTCCCGCCCAACGCCCTGACCTCACGTCGTGATTAGGTTGGAGCAGTGTGGTTAGTCCCCGCTGCTGTGAACTCGAATCTATCGGTATTCAATCTTCTTCCCTTAGGATGCTCGACACCACGCACAGCCTATTGGTCTATACATCAATCTGGATCTATCTAATCACGAATTACGGCAATGAGACGAAGATAGACACAATCCCAATGTACGTTTGCGACTTTGCCATTCATTCACTGGCATGAAACGGACATCCTTTAGCCCACTAGCAGTATGTACATTCTGATCCTTCTCACTTACCCGTCTAATTTTAATGTCGTAGTTGACGGTCATAACTACCGTGGGTGGCCTCCCTGTACTCTTGCGCGATAACCTCATTACTGTGATTCAGGCAATCCTGACGTTCATCGTACACTGGTATAACGCTTTCGCAGACGCCGCCCTGTTAGTTTACTGACCCAGTTGCTAGTTTTTTCTCGCATCGCATCTACAAACGTGAGTAGTATATCATTATCCCGAACAAAAAAACTTACGCTTTCCTAGTGAGCCGACAGCAATGGCGATTCACGGGGTTAATCGTGAGCGCCTACTTTGCCTGGAATTGGGACCTGAGACCCGGCTGACCGAAATTCTAATCAAAGTTGACGTTAGCGTTCTTTCGTCTTTGTACGTACCCATGATTTCTTCCATCAACACATCAATGACTCAGATAAATTAGGTTGCGCATCAGGTAAAGGAGATCGAATCATGAACCACCAAATTCTCGTTAAATTCTTTCATCCCAACTTTCAGTCACAACAGCCGAGATGTAAGACATATCCTCGCCTAGAAGGCCATGGCCGTGAATTTAATATGTTACTTAGGATACACATGAAAACATTTACGGCATTCAGGGCAAAATTCCGAGTAAGCTTGGCTATGGGCATGTATCGTGTGTGACAAGTCTCACCATCTTATTCTCGCAACAGTGGGTCTTCACCCTCGGCCTAGCCATGTCATGCCTCGTAGATATTTTGGTCACGGGGTTCTTGACTCATTCGCTGAAGACTCTCCAGAGCGACAAGAGGGCATCGACGAGGTAAGCATTCAGTATCTCCGGAAACCTTGACTACCGACGCTATCGCGCCACAGCTTGGACCGCGTCATTGGCGCGGTGGTCCTGTATACATTTGAGACCAATCTGTTGACAAGGTGAGGTCATTTTATGTTGTGTTTCTCCTCGCTCAAACGCTCTCCAAGTGCTGCGACGATCGTGTCGATGGCTTGCGTAAGTACCAACCCGTGGAATCTTCTGGAGTTCTGACTGTCATCCAAGTGGCTCACAATGCCTAACAATCTTGTTTTCATGGGACTTCATTTCTTTATCAGTAAGTGTGGGTAGATGTTTTTATCATTTTGACTCTTGATCTTTCCTGATGAGGTCTTTGCAGTGTATGCAAACTCGTTGCTTGCCACGTGAGTTTCGAGACTGTTTGTCACGTCATGGCGCGTCACCGATTGCCACCAGGCTGAACACGCGTAAACAACTTCAACACCAACGACAACGTGCCGCCTCTGCGGATTTCCCTGCAAGGCTCCCCCGATTCTCCAGTATACCACGGAGAACGATGGGTAAATTCTCGGTGGGTTTATTCTCCAATGTTGCCAGGTGATCGATGCTGACCGTTCGTTTAATTGCGCAATGAGCCCGCTACACCTACCAAGGTACGTTGTCGCCTCCGGGGCATTTTTGATCAAAAGTGTACTTATCCCTGGTTGATGAACCAGCTCGAAATCACCGTTGAGAAAACGGTCGAGGTTGGGGGCGACGAGTCCTCGCCATCGCAGAGCTCCAAGCACATGTCGATTATTGAACCCGAGCTCGAACGATTCCCATGCGCGCACCGCCTCGACACCATCTAGCGCACCATATCCTGTCCTGTTCATGTGGCCTGTTTTAAGAATGCCAACCTATCTTTGTAATGTCTCGCGTGTCGCATTTTCCTGCATCCCGCATCTTTTACGTTTTATATCATATACATACCACGTATGATATATACCCGCTTTTCGTGATCTCTTTTCTCCCTCGTCTCGTCGCATTTGTTTATGATCTCTGAATGGTCATCATCCACCCCTTTATGCCTTTTTGTTCTTTTTTTATTCCTTATATCGATTGACTGGCACGTATGGCACCTTGTTGCCTGGTGCTCCAGGCTCAAGCGTAACCTACATTAAGCCTCGGAAGCTGGAGGAGAACCAGTGATGACGAATTGTATGATATTTGGCATCTTTTCTTTTTGACCTGTGTTATAATTTGGTCCCGAAATATACAAGATTAATCATTTTTTCGACGTATATCTTCCTTTTGTGCCAGGCATCCTCCAATCACAACCTCCCACGCAGAGTGATGTTGTACACTACTACCTTTGCAGATTTGATCCTCAAGTTAATGTACTAATCAGTAAAACAGTTGCTGGTTTCCGATGCTAACCGAGTGTAGCCGAGTGCTACAGACTGATAGCCGTTGGTTCTGACTAATAACCGTTTCATTGATGTATT
This sequence comes from Butyriboletus loyo, assembly GCA_038093515.1. Lineage (NCBI taxonomy): Eukaryota > Fungi > Basidiomycota > Agaricomycetes > Boletales > Boletaceae > Butyriboletus > Butyriboletus loyo. Next base: position 18,789 of record JBBPSI010000081.1, read on the forward strand.
GCACGGCCTGTAGATACAGTCGATACGCTCATATAATGCATAACGGCGGTTCCTAATGACCGTTAAGCGAGACTAGGTTTAGTCAAGGTTTGGGTCACCCTGAGTGTAGGGTTTATGAATTATGAACATATCGACTGCAGTTCAACGCTACAATTATGGCACAGCCTCTCTCCTGACGGACGTCAGTAGGTTCAGGCTGATCAGAAGATTCTGATCTGCTCACAGATTCTCCCATGAAAAATTTACCCTCGACAACACGAACGTTTCCGGTAAGGAGTTGCGGAGTGCCATGCTGACTCGCCCGCTTGGCAAGAAACCTTGCCCTGTATAACCATCCTCGAGACGGCTGATCTTGCCGTTCAAGAGATGAGACGAAGAGCTGTTTGCTATCGCTGGCCAAGCGAGGGACTGGTTGCGAACAAGTGTTTGTTTTCGACCGCGATGCTCGGAACTGCTTGCAATACAATAGCAGCAACGAGAGCAAAGATACCATAAATAGACGAGGTTGTACCAATCACAACGGTGCCCGGATTGCCCATCTGCGTGAGCTACACGTGAGAGGCTACAACACCGGAGATAAGTACTTGATCACAGTCGGAGAGCCAGAATCCGAAGTGACAAACGGAAGTGATCGCGGCAACGAAAGCAGCGTTCCCCTGGCAGTGCCTTCTCCATGTCGATGTAGTCGGGATTATAGGGTACGTGGGTGAGGAAGGTAACAAGCATATTTTGTGTGAATCAAACCGCGGCCCGATGTACCGTTTGTTCTGAATAGAATGCTGTCCCTAGAAGGAACAAGCTTTGCGGGCCAGACGCACAATTTAGCGAGTTCTGTATGTAATCCTCACCTTCTCGACGAACGGATTTGCCCACTGAGTGCGTGAAAGTGGTACCTGTTAGAAATCATGATCTTCGACGTCCGGTATACTGGGGACACGATTCCGATTTTACCATGGCGAGTGATGCTGAAGTTGACATAGATAAATGCATACACCTTAGGTAAGCATCTCGTAGCTTCGATGACGTAATCTTTGGATCCGACTTACCTAATCTACAGACCCTTCAAATGTGTTTGCACCCGAACGACCATCATCGATTCACCTACGCTTTGCAGTATGCCCATGCGCTATAGAAGCAACTCCCCCCCTCGGCCACCATCTCCAGACCAAATGGAGCCCACAGACGCAGAGGACTCCATCGTTCTTTCAGATCTCGTGCGCACAGGTGAAGCATCCAGGCTGCGGAGAAGAGGAGCAATGAGGCTTGACCACAATCTATTGAGCGCCCAGCGCAATGAAGGCGGTCGAGTGACACCCCCAACCGTCGTCGTTGCAAGAACACCTTCATGGATCGAGCCTCCGAGCGACGACGACGAATCTACGCAAGCCTGGGAACAGGGTTACGAGCCCTCCTCACCACGTCCACAAGGTAGATCCGTCATGCCAGAAGCCTACGGATACACTCTCTACTGCGGCGGAGAGGAGACTTCGTCCCCTTTTTTCCAACAAACATCACTCTACGTGCCGTCGCCCCTGCCGTCTTATCCTCCGGCGCCGTCAGACAGCAGTCCGCGTCGGCATGATGATCCTTTGCGGAAGACGAACGGGTGTGGGGCCGTGATTCACTTACGCGCTTCACGTCGAGATGGCTCTAGTGTTTGGATTGGGAAAGATGATGCGACATCTGCTGTAGTCCCGATGGACGCGTCGTACTTTGAGCGGCCTACAGTCGTCAGGATGGTCCGCAGTGCGTGCGGATGTGTTCGAGAAGGCGTGGGTTGTGCGATATGGTAAGTAGTCCACCCTGCTTTTTACCTGGCGCTTATACCTCCGCAGCGGCAACACACTGGGTACCCGATATAAACCTTGCCAAACTGCCGCAGACGGGCTGTTTTCCCTTCACCGTGCCTCGCAGGTGCCTCTATGCCCTCAGGGACCGAGGTATTGGCACGGCCGTGCCTCAGCTAGGAGCTCGAGCACATCGCCTTCCTACATCTACACCTTCTTCGCTTCCAATGTCACCCGCGCGTCGCAATTACCAGCTCCACGAGCTCCACCACCATCCTCCTCGCGAGAGGGAAGTTTCCACACTATTGATAACACCTTCGACATGAACTTTCTCGATCGACTCGCTTCTGCATCACCGCTCCCTATGGCTGACGAAGACCGTGACATCTTTGAACAAAGTTCGCGTCCCCAAGTGGATCTTGAGTTCGATCCCGACGGGGCTCCCCTCCCATCTGATCCAGGCTCACCAGACAAGACAAGTACAGAGTTGATGTTGCTCCCCGAGCGGTAAAATTGGCATTGATATCTGTTCGGATCGCATATTTTCCTTGGTGATTTTACGTTGGTTCATCTTGTTAGCGATAACGGACGCGCATCTTTTCTTGTGCATGTATCATTAACCCGCATAAGCACAACTTCTCAATCCTCTCATGTCCACATGCTATCTCGTATGCATCTGTACTGTCTATCTATCCACGAATTTTGATTTTGATAATAGCTTCACAAATCTATTTATTTGTAGTCCTTGCAGCCGACCGTATACGATACCGGACGCGACTTGGATGGCGTGATGCTGAGGATTGAGTATCACCACACACTGCCGTCTGATCATGTTGTAGTTTGTGCCTTCCCTTGAATAATATAATAGTTCCCTGTTTATCAAAACATCTCGCGACAACGTCAGTAGGTCCTTGCTCGTCCATTTATACATGCGACGAACGTCATCTCATGCTTTCTCCTCTCCCGCAAGACACAGCGCCCAGTCGCCCTCATTATTATTCCGCGCATAATGCTGACTCGCCACGAAATTCGCAAGCGCACACAGCCCGTCTGCACGTGCACCGCAAAACGCGAGTGGTTGTACCGCATCGCTGACCAACGCCCGCTTTTTGATCCCCGTCTTCCCATGACATGCCAGTTTCTCCGTGATCATCCTCCCCGAGAATGGCACCATCCTTGAATCCTTCCACGTGCGCCGCTTTTCCGGCCGTACCGGATCGAGGTCATGAGGCTGCACGAAGAACCCAAGTGCGCTGTAGATCGAAATCATCTGATTGTCGTGCGAAAGGTCAGCATGAAAGGTGCGATCAAGGGGGAAGGTGATAGGCGATTCGTCGAGCGTGTGGGTATGGTTCGTTTGCGTCTCGTCTTGGACAGGTGTGCCTGTCGGCCGGGCGAGCAACTCGTTGGCGTACCCAACGCCCTGAACGCGCCAGAGCTTCTGTCCATATCTTGGGGACCCAAAGTTCAGTGAATGGGGGGCGAGACAAGGACGATAAACACCTGTTCCCGTAGTAATCAGTGAGATCGCCATAATACTCATACGACGCCCACTCTTCGGGCGTGAGTAGATCGCACCATGGGCTAGGTGCCTCGTGTGCGACCGTGTCGAACGGGCAAAGCGACATCAGATTCGCTCACATCGGTCTTTTCCAATTCCGCACCCGGCGCCGCGGTTGTTGATGCGGCCGGCAATTGTAGGTGTGAACGTCCACCTATGCTTTGGTCGCGTGACGCGACGTGCCGGCTTCTGGCCAATTTTATCGTCCAGTGTGCCATTTGTCTAACGGTATGTGAGATACACTGTGAAGAGTGGAGAGAGATCGCGCGCGCGACTTAGAGATGATCACAGATACCTCGGGTACGTATTTTGCTTGCTCGCGTGCGCGAAACCTGCTTGCCTCGTTTGAGAAAGACACTCTTCCATCCATTTCTCACCAGCAGTCCAGTTCCGCGCTGAATCGATCACACGCCCGCTTTCCGAAGCCCGGATGAATGGAAGTATCTCTGCGTTCACGAGGTCTGCATATCGCATCCTGGCCTGCGTCGAACGACCTTGACACGGCTGAGTCAAAGAAATGAGCATGCGTACGGAGATGGACACGGAATAGAAGAACTCCCACAAAGGAAAGGGAGGTATATAAAACGTGATGCGCCGCCCCAAAGGGGACCACATCGTCGATCCCAAGCATGTACCCGTACCGTTCGACAAACACAAGTTTCGGGTCCTTGAATTTCTTTGCCCGCTTCAGCTTCTTCACGCTCTTCTGGCTCGCTTTCCCAGCAGCCTTTTCAGGGTATCGTGCACCGTGACGTTGCAACTGTGTTCGACGTTGCGGCCCGTCAGTCAGATTTATTCGGTTCCTCGAGGAGATGAATCAAGGGAAGCCTTTACCAGATCATTTAACCTGCGTACAGGCGAACGCACAAACAAACGCAAATGTGATATCGGTTGTCGACGCCATTCCGACGGGACACGCGTCAATATCATTGATTCATCTCGACACGCGAATGCACTTGGACGACTTTGCACCCTGCTGGCGGCGGCACGTACGTCGCCGCGGGGAACTAAGGCGAGTACTGTACCCATGATTGCTGCGGTTCTCGGGGGAATCCCAGTGGCGGCGCGGTTGGGTTGATCCACGGACTGGCCGCAACGAACACTACGAAATGGGCGACGGTATGGGCCGTTGTGACAATGCTCGGTCGATGGTTATGGTCGTTGGTAATCGCTGTTTGACCTCGGGGCTGGTGGCGCGACGCCGAGTGTTGAATGCAAGGGCGTCGGACTTTCTGGATTACATACGAGTCGAAAGACCACCATTGTGTTCCAGCAAATCCGCCCGTCCCTACGGTGAAGATCAACATCTTGCTCCTTGAAGTTTCTGTCACATTTGAAACGCTTCAGTCTCCCGCGGGTCTCAAACAAAGCTGAAATGCAACGCGTCCACACCAAGTCGATCCTGTGTCAGTTAGAAGATGTACAAAGAAAAGCATCCTACACCACCTCCAGCTAAAATCAAGCACGATAAAAAAGGTACATCATGAAGGCAACGAAGGCGGCCTCCCCACCAGCCCTGAAAGTGCCCTCTCACTGCTCAACGGTGCCAACCCCAATTTGGGATTCCCCCTCGGTTCGACGCCCTCCCCGCGCGATGTCGACGGGAACGTCGTCGCAGCCGTCTGAAACGACGATAGATCAGGTTTGCTGTCGAATACCCCTGCCGCGATTATAATTCAGCGAACACAACATCCGTCTTCGGCCGGTACCCCAGATATAGAGACTTACCCAGTTTGCGCAACCACCGTTGTCGCACTTGGTGGTACCCCCTCGATGGCAACGCCTTTTGCACCAAGTCCCATTTTTGCCCATACTTGGCAACAGCCTACACGCGTTCCCTCGTCAATATTGCCTGCTGACGAGGCAGCAAAAGAACGACGTCCTACCTGCGCCAGGAGGTCGTCCTCCTCCTTACTCCATTTGACGTACGGACTTCGCTGGCGTTTCGTTGGCGGTGTGGGCGTGGCCACGTCTTGTTCTGCCACCCGGGCAAGCTCCTTGTTCTTGGCCGCTGCCGTAGATGTCGTGGGTCCTGAGCTAAAACTCTCGTCATTCTCGCCTACAGATGGCGTTGCCTCGGAGTGCTGCGGTGGCGACGCCTCACGACACTCATTCTCCGGCATCGACGATGCTACTAGGCAGGAGGAAATCGGTTGACCAATCGCTGCATGTGTACCATCCAAGCTCCCTTCCCCCGGTACACCCTGGATACGAGAACCCTGTCTTGGAGTCACATCTGCTGAATTATCTATACACAGAGACGACGCGTCCGATAATCGGGGGCTCTGCGCATGGTTGTCTGTTGGAACCTGATCCCCTTCAGAAACTGATGTCGAATCGATTGTCTGAGAGGATGAATTCGATGTACTAGCACTACTCGTCCCTCCACCTGGATCGACTGGCGCTTCCGACGTAGACCCACCAGCTCGCGGGTGTGTAGTGTGCGTAGAACCAGTCAGATTGTCCCCCACGTCCGACCGAGGCGTCGTGGAACAGGACGTCGGTGCCGTAGACAAAGCTGTGTCCGCTTCGGGCTCTTCTCTCATCGACCTCAACTTTGTCCTCCCTCGTGACTTGGGAGTCGAACTAGAAGGCTCCTGTGGTTGTGTATCGGCTCTCACTTTCCCCTTGCCTTTCGTCTGTATCTGTGTTTGTGTCTGAAGGGGTGCAACAGACTGTTCTTGAGTACTAAACACCGCAGCTTGGTCGGCCAACACATCCAAAGCCGACCTCACCCTCCCAACACCACTTGTGTTCACAGATGACGAGAGCGCATTACCCGCGACTTGACTCGTGAGTTCGTGTAGTGCGACTAGCTTGTCACTACGTGCCGCAACCTTTCGCCGCTTCGGGATGGGGCTTCCGAGCATGTCCTTGGATCGTGCATGGCGTGTACCCGCCATCTTACCAGGCAAGTCACCAACTACGTCTACCTCCTCGTCTTCGTCGTCTTCGACATCGATGTCTTCGCGCATCATTGAGCGAGCGGCACTTAGTAGCGAGTCGAGAGGAGTTTGCGGGTTATTCGTCATCACATCCTGCTTTGGTTTCTGTGCGGATTGTTGTGCAGATGAGGTGACGGAAGGAGCCGTCGTTGACGAGCTGGGAGTCTGTAAGATATGGTGATGATATGCAGGGATGAACAGTGGGACTGGTGGCATCCCAGGCCCGGGTCGCATCTGGCCATTCAAGTAAACGTATCCACCCTCGGGTGGATATCCTGTGTGCGACATGTTGCGTTTGGGTGTCCTGGGCGTAGTTGCGACCACTGTCGTCGCCGACTCTTCCCGCCTTCGTTCTCGATCCAGTTCCTCCAAGTGCTGCATCATTCCGGACATTATTCCGGCGCGATGCTTACCAATCTTACGGGCTGCTAAAAGGAGATGTTCTGCTCTGGCATCGGCATTGAGACCCCGCGAGGTAGCTTTTTGGCAAGGTCGGCGTTTGTGAAGGTTCGTGGAGGGATGAGCGTTGTTGTGTTCTGATTTGCGGGATTTGGCTCTGGGAGTTGCTTGAGTGTGAGAGGTGTGGGATGGGGTGTCGATGGGGTCTGTTGGAACTTCGTCGTCGCTGACGCCGTGTTCTTCGTCTTCTGTGGTTGGGTCTTTCTTTCGTCTCCGAGCGTATTGAATCTTGGGATTCGGCGTAGGAGGGGGCATTGATGAACGTGAGATCAGTGGCTGCATCAGTAGCAATGGTCTTAGTCGGGTTAGTTCAGATTCGAGCATTTGTAATCGGGATTGGGTTTCGTTAAGCTATCAATTAGGCATGAGGGTGATGACGTGCTAGATAGGGGAGAGGGTTCACCCGTTGGCGAAGGCCCTTGTTGTCTGTTTCAGCGGCGTGAAGGTGTTCGAAGTCCTGTAGAAGCTGTCAGATGTAACCCAAAGATCGACTGTATCATCCGTAATGGGGATGTCGCCAAGTCGATGGAACTTGTGGCCGACGATTGAAATGCTGGCAACAAAAACGGCGACTGACCTCGTCTCGCTCTGGATTGAGTTGGTTCTTGGCTTGCTGTGCAAGCAGAGCTTCAGTCATCCTAGCCCAACCGTCCTTCTCCGAGTTCCACCGCAGACACTGCTCCTCGGATTGACGTAGCAGTAGATCTCTCTGTTGTATCAAAGCGGATATCATGTCTGCCTGTCTGAGAAGCTGGTCCGGGTCTGGTCTAACCACGGCGGTGAGTCTCAGTACCTACGAAGAGGCGCCTCAAGTCATATACAGGAGATAGAGATAACACGAGCTATACACACCATTTCGGCAAGCTCCTTTTCTCGTGAGGTAAGCTGAACGTCGGATTTGTCGATGTTCCGCATCTCCACGACCTTTTTGCGCATTTGAATGATATCAGATTCGGGCAGGGGCTCGGGGGAGGCGCTCTTGATGCGTGGGGGGATGTCTGAGTCATCCTGGAGGGATTGTGGCGCAGGGGAAGGGGACATGAAATGGACGAGGTCGTCGAGGGCGAGCGGGGAGTAGTCCTGGCTCATGTTAGTCGTTTGGTCGGTGTGGTCGGCGATGGGGAGACCCCAATAACGGAGGGGCGAAATCAAAAAGCCAAACAGCCAGCCCAGAGCCAAATAACGCCAACTCGAACGCGCGGGCAGGGTCACGTGATAATAGTTTCTTTCAGGTAGGCCATGTGACTTTGGACTTTGCCTGCACAGTGCGCCACAAGTCTTTTAATAAATCCATTCATTCATTCCCCTGAAGGTCGTTCTGTTGCTTAGCCCATGAAGAAGCTGAAGATGTGGAGTTACTATGGGGCAGGGGTTAATTAAAATATTCTTGACATACTGTAGCATTCAGCTACATGGTCATTAAGCTGACTGTGACTGATCTAGTGACAATGTGCCCTCTGACGGAAAAGTCTAGCAAAGGTTAGGTAGAGTAGAACTTTCGTGGGGCATCGAGATCCTAATGTTGAATTGCATGTTGGATGACAATGATGGAAGTTTGGATTCGGAGGGTGGTTCCAGAAAGGAATTGCACCACAAACATAGAACTGTCGAGTACACACTCGCCAGGCTGTACATAAGCAAGTCATGTTGAGCTCGACATCGGCAGTGCGACAGCTGGTTCTCTCGCTCTTGGCCCTCCCTCCGCTCTTCCTTACCATCTACATCCTCACCGAATTTCCCTACCCTCCAAATCCCCCCGTGATCCACTTCTCCCTTGCCAGCCTTCCGCCCTCGTGTGCGTCCTGGTCAGTCTATCCAGAAGATTATTACCAAGGCGGATCCTATGTCGCATTCCCCCATGGCCGGGTGAGTCTCTACCCCTTGCTATGGAAAGCGGCTGACACCCGCACCTAGACGCGATACTGGCTCATTGGACCAAAGGAAGGCCCGCGGGTTCGACTATCCCGACAACTTGCTACACCCATTCTCCTCACAACTTTATCCTACAGGTAGTCCTCATCCACGGCCTGTCCATCCCAGCCATTGTCTGGAAGGACGTGGCACCTGCCCTTGCCTCGCGCGGCTATCGTGTCCTCCTTTACGGTAACGCCACTTGAACATGCTCCACTCCTTGGCTTGACCATTCGCTCAGATCTTTACGGTCGTGGCTACTCCGATGCCCCGGACGTCACCTACGAAGTCTCCCTTTACACGACCCAACTCGCCCTCCTCATGCAACACATCAGATGGGATGACGCGTATGTCGTTGGTCTTTCCATGGTACGTATTCAATTGGATGTCCGGAATTGAGAGCGACTGCCATGATTTAGGGCGGCGGCATCGCTACCGCGTTTGCGGTCCAGTTCCCTCGCTTGGTCAACGGCAAGGTCGCCCTTGTTGCATCCGGAGGCATAATCGAGGCACGCACCCTCCTGTCATTCTTCACTCGTCAGACTTGTAATATCCCCAGTAGTCGGCCGACATTTCACGCACCGCAAAATTCATGTCGTCACCGATTGTGCAAAGTGTATCATCTCTTCCTCCGTTCCAGGTGAGCGATCTCCGTCATATAAACCAGTGATTACCCATGATCAGCAGCATTATATGCGTCTCCTCGCCAATGGTTCCAGCACTTCCGAACCCAAGGCCATCGATCACATCCAGGAGGTGAGAACGCTCTACATCAGTATAACATTATACTCAGCCCCATCCAGATCGTTCGACTACAATCCGCGCATCTTCCACACTACAATGCTGCTGTCGCATCCTCTCTCCGAGACGGCCCTGTTCGCGGCCTGGCATACGCCTTTAGCGCGCTTTCCAATTCTTCCAGCGAAATCCTTCTCATCCATGTATGTTCTTTCCCGCCCTCCTGGCTCATCTCACGCTCATATCCTACAGGGCACAGCAGACAAGACTGTTCCGTACAAATATACTTCCAAGATCCAAGCTCTCGTCCCTCGAGCCGAGCTGGTCACGATCATAGATGGAGGCCACGATATCACAATTACACATGCCAAAGAAGTGAACGCTGCACTTCTTCGCTTTCTCTCCCGAGGTCTTGCGTCCGATAGGGATGCCAACTGTCGTAAAGCATGACCTTATCCTTTCTCTGACTCGGCTGGTTAAGCATAATGCGCACGATATTACATCCTACCCTCCTCCCTTGGATAACGTCCCCCCGGTCTCATCAGAACTTAGTACTTCTCTGGGCTCCTATGTCATTTGTCATACTCTCATGTATCCTGTTATTGTCGCTTTCTACTGTCGTTTTAGTGCACAATGTTGTAGGCATTGTTTATCGAACACTAGTGTGAAGAAACTAGTTTAAACAAACCACTAGTTACCTCTAATTTCGTTAACATCCTTCGGATCTTACTAGGCTATATAGCAAGCTTGTTTATGCGGAAATGATTAGCTATCCATTTATTTTTCGCGTCATGTATCAGCCCATGCAGGAGGGATACTAATTCTTTCACCTCGACTAAGCATCCGCCGAAAGGATGGGGCAGCAACAAGAAGGCACATCTTCCACTTCAACTCCAAAAAGTGGTGACGCTACGCCAACGAGCGCCTTTACCTACTTGCAACCCTACGCCCGATCCAAGTTCAGTCCCCGTCTTTTACTATTTCATTCAAGTTACACCATCTGACCGTCGATGGCTTCATGAAGAATACCCGCGCTCGCGCTCACCTCGCTCTGTGAGTCCCTCGCACACCGCGTCCCCACCCTCGAATGAGCCTCTGAAATCGCTCGCGGTGACGCTGCATCGTCCCAGTTACGGTTTCTTCGCTTGTCCCACCGGCTGCTCTTCCACCTCAAACGTACTGTCCACCCTACCTTCACCGTGTCGGGTTCTCGCTTGCGTTTGGGGTAGCCACATGGGCGTTTGCCGCTGGGGACGTGCGGAATGGAGCTGGAATCGCGACGGGTATGTCTTCTGTGGCAACGAGTCGTGTTTCGTAAACTGACGTGCAGAGAATCCCTACACATATCATATTCATGTTCATCCCATTTGTGCCCCATTGCGATCGTCCTGCTCACATCCATACTTCGATGCCATGCCACGCATTTCTACTTTTTTTTTTGTTCCACCACTGACGACAACGACGTGACACGTATGCGCTCGTACAGCCTGGTCACTCATCTACCTCACGCTTCACGCGCGCAAGTCACTCCGCGCTCCACGCCATCCCATCCCACTCGCGTTGAGCGCCGGAGTGACGGCGTGTGCCGCGCTGTACGGGACAGAGTATTTCGTGAACCAGAGCTGAAGCTTCGGCCGTATCTAGAATAAAGATTCCTTCTTTTCAAATTGGTTTCCAAAACTCTGTTGTTGAAAGCGGTTGCTTGATTTCATGCTTAGAGGCAGCCTGCAAGTCACTCTGGAAAGCATTCTACGCGCGGTCTGGGTATGCATGTCTTCAGTTCCCTAACCAACCGAGGTCGCGATAATGATTCGGTCTGAGGATGTATCGATGGATATGTACAGCACGCCATCATGTGCACCAACATACCACGGAATCTAGGCAGCTCGAAGAGGTCGGTCGATCTTGGACTAGGGGCGATAGCGCCTTCTCAGATCATGCCGACCCTCGTTCGGGCGATGGACGAGGCAGATGCATATGCTAGCGCGCAGGAACGAGGGGACATAATGCTCGTACTCTCCTGAACTGAGCACACCACAACAGGTGAATAACCATCCCACAGGCGGAAGGGTAATCTACAAGAAAAATCAAACTCGGTCGTACACCCGTCAAGAAGAGCACCAAACGTGAATAACTTCTGGAACGATCTGAATACTCGATGTTTTAGACGCCCGACCCAGCAGAACGCCACCATCTGACAACACCATCGTGCCCACCGCTGACGAACGCGCCTGCGGAGCCTGGTGGTGCGGGCTTTGGGCGCCATGCGATGCTCCACACTTCGCCCGACTCTTGGGTAGTGGACACGGATGCACGTGCGGCGAGGTCCCACACTTTAATACTTTTGTCCGCAGAGCTGTAGGGACACTGTGAGGGACGCCATCGTATCACAAGAGGGATAAAACACACCCAGAGACGGCCAGACGACCTTCGGGAGAGATATCTGCGCTCAGGACCCAAGATGAGTGACCGGTAAGCGTCGCGACGGCACCAGAGCCAGGTTTTCCAGAGGCCGTGGAACGGACATCGTGCAAGATGAGTCGCTTGTCGTCTGACGCTGTGAGGAGTAACTACGAGACATCTTAGCCGGGTCCACATTGAGCAGAGGAAGCGGATAGGGCTCACTTGTCCATCATAGGACCATGCGAGCGAGCGGACGGCCATGGCATGTGAGGAGTAGGTGTTAACCAAGGAACCAGATTCAAGGTCGAAGATGAACACATGTCCGGTCTCGGACGAGAGTGCTAACCGTTTGCCGTCCGGGCTCTGTATTTTCGATTGGCGATAGTGAGCGAACGATCACGGCGGGTATCTACCGAAAAGTATCTACGTCGTGACGTATCACATGGTGTAAGACGTACATGTTTGCACGCCATGCCGTGCTTGTTTCGACCGCTCGATAGGACGGCCTGGCGAACCCCGAACGAGTTTGGGGATGCAGAGTATATATTGACATTCCCGGAACTGCTGGTGCCTGCGTACGTCCCGCCTTTTGGGTTAAGCGAGACCGCCCATGCTTGTGACGATGAGACGCCCTGCAAATCGCTATGAACAAGCACTCACAAGGTTCCGCACCCTCGACTGAGCGGTCAAAACTCTCATGGAGACCGACGATGGTGTCGGATGTGAGATCCCACAGACACGTTGTACCATCCAAACCATTATAGAGTACCAAGTGGCCGTCGGGGGAAACGGAAAGAGAAACGATGGCGAGGTTGTGCGGTGGGCGTGCGAGTGAGACTTGTCCCGAGTTGGAGTTCCATTGTTTGATGGTGCCGTCTGCGGAGGTGGAGAGGACCGCGTCATTTGCCGTCCAGGCAATGTCCCATATTTCGTCACTATGGGCTGTGTAGTTCGATGTATTGAAAGGCGGTCAATCAGGTCAAGAAGAAACGCGTACGCTCTTTGCAGTCGAGGGCGTTGACGAAGGCGAGACTCTAGTGTTGGGGAAATTCACGAGCTGGTCGGGGTGTATATTACAAGGACACACGAACCATGTCAGATTGGCAAGTTCCCGTGTAAGTGTGTTCGAGTGTGCAGTGCTCTGGTGTGGGGACACCCTAATCGCAAGATCCCGAGCGGAGATTCAAAATGAGCGATAACTTTGTCGGATTGGTGAACTCTAATGTTCCTCAACATCAACGAGAGCGGACGAAGACATCGCACATAACCCCTTCAAAAAAAGCAAGATGTCTGACGCTGGAGATGAAATTCAAGTCGACGCCCCGGCTTCCGAGGTCGAAGTCTCTACTGAGGCGCCAAAGGGCAAGATGTCCGTCGAGGATGCGCTTCAGGTATGTGTCCCCTGCCCATCCTCCGGTATCGCTCATCCTCACGGTTATCCCCGCAGCAAGTACTGAAGAACGCACTCGTGCACGATGGGCTCGCGCGTGGTCTGCGCGAGTGCGCCAAGGCCCTGGACAAGCGCCAGGCTCACCTCTGCGTGCTCGTTGAGACATGCACCGAAGCCGAGTACATCAAGCTCATTGAGGCCCTCTGTGCCGAGCACAAAATCAACCTAATCAAGGTTGGAGATTCAAAGGTGCTTGGAACCTGGGCTGGCCTGTGCAAGATCGACAAGGAGGGCAACCCGCGCAAGGTCGTCGGGTGCTCGTGTGTCGTCGTCAAGGATTATGGTGTTGAAAGCGAGGGGCTGCACGTCCTCCTGGATTACTTCAAGAACCGTTGATAGGTGAGTTGGGGTGGACATTCGTGAATACGATGACAATACAGACTCCCTCAACGGAGACTCCGTTCGATGAGGATATTAGTCTATCCGGAATCACACATTTTTCGTCTGATCTCGATGGTGTCGTGCACAAGCGAACTTGGCTGAATCTGACCTTTTTTTTTGTAGACGGATGACACGATGTTGTATGATAATATGAATCAATATCTTTGTCGTCTTTAGCCTCTGCACATATATTTAGCGGATGCTGATTCTGACAGCTAACCCAAATCAAGCGTTCTAAAACGGCTGGTTACTGGATAAATACCTCGAGGAAGCAAATACGCATCCCGGTCTACTTAAGCACGGTTGATCGCAACTATCTATCTATACCTCGACCCCAGGCAGGTTATAAGAATAGGAGCTGGCTATCTCGAGGTGGTGGATGTCGAGGGGAACTTCTACATCTATATTATTACAGGCCGGGAGAAATTTCTATTGCTATTGCCCGCTCCTTAATATTAGGGATTCCGGGAGGTTATCAACTCGCGTGTTCGTACTCGATATGTAGGTTAGGGAAGAATTGGCCGATAATCCTATACCGAACCTGGTGGCTAACAAAGAGGCAGCGCGCTATAGTTATTTACAGTAATCCGACCTACTACACCGCTCGGACCTTGGCTTGACCCGAACTGGTCGGAAACTGTCCACACATTTTCTAAGCTGCGAAAGAGCAGATTGTCGGCTCGTCAGAGACCCAGCAAGTAGCAGACGCATTCAATGCTGCACTGTTGGGAGTGAGAGACTTTTTCTGGATTAGGAATGGTGCTATTTGGCCAGACCCTCATCTGACGTTTTGGATCTAACTGGAGAACACGCTCGACAGAATCCCCAAGACATCGCATGATAGGGGTTAGTTTTAGTGCCTTCGTAATTGCCACCGAGCCTAGGCTGATGTGTTGGGGTTCGCTCTGATTTAATTCACGCCGCACTTGCCCATCGAGAACACAGTTCGCAGCGACGCCTTCCCATGGTACTCACTCAGAACGGCGACGGACTCGCACCACAAACGAGCCACGCTGACGATGAACAAAGAAAACCTTCTCGAGTCCCTCCTTACGTTCGACTCACCCCACGTCGCGCAGTTGCATCATTCGACAACCTTGTCGCCCTCGCAAACCACCAAGAGCGTCTCAAAGAGGCCCGCAAGATAATCTGGCGCGACAGGGGCGAACCAGCCGTCGAGCTCGCAGACATTTGGGAATGTATCGAGCATGCCGGGCGAGGCAGCCTCCGTGCGCAACATCCCCAGCCCCGTTGCTCGTTCTGACACCTTTCTCTCAGGAGCTGGTGCTATTGCTTTCGCCATCCGTGCCGGCCTCAACCTTGTTTTAGCGACACTCCGGTTTGGCAAGGTACCAAAGTGAGGGTTCACGTCCGCTCCGATGTTCCGCTGGCCGTTCATACCGCTTGTTTTTTCATCCAGGGAGATGCGCTTTGCGCTGATCCGCCATGCAATCTTTGGAAAGGATTCGTTTAGGTTCGCTGCCATGTTGGGTGTGTCGTCTCGCCCTGTCTTAATGTCATGATCTCACGAACGCACATATTTCGTTAGGTTCCTTTGTTGCGCTATATAAGGCCATCCTCAACTCACTTCCTATCGTTCTCCCCATCACACCATCAAGTACACCCCCTTCCCCACTCGAAGAAGACGAGGAAGATGAATCCGGTGTCGTGAGCCCCGTCGAAATCCCGTTGTCCAAACGACAACCGCGGCTGTCCCTTTCCGCACAAGCGCACCAACAGTGGGTGTACAAGAAGACACGTCGATGGCACGCAGTGGTCGCTGGTGCTATTGCCGGTGGCGTGGCAATCATGTTTGAGAAACGGTCGCGGAGGGTGATCATTGCACAACAGTTGTTCGTTCGGTTCGTTTTCGGTTGGCGCTGCGCAGTGATTCGTCTGCTGAGCGTCTTGCAGTGGGCTTCAGGGGTCATATAACGCATTCACGTCGAAACGAGGGATCCATATTCCACATGGTGATGCACTTTTATTTTCTCTATGGTGCGTCTTCCTCTTTGGGTCACCAGAACGTGGCTCGTAATTCGTTCCCAGCTGTACTCAGATCGTGTATGCACTCTTTTCTCGGCCGGAGACGCTTCCAAAGTCATATACCACCTGGTGAGAGGATAATCTGCGCACGCAACAATACACTGACTGTTCTTAGGCTTTCCAACGCATCTGGTGCACCTATTACAGCCATAGAAATGGTGCGGGATATAAACCGAACGGGGACGTTTGACGTCAACGAACTTGATAAAATACTCGCACGAGAGGTGTGCTAATACTCTTCCAATTAGCGAGAATAATCTCAACATCACTGCCTAGGACCTCGCACCTGCCAATCGAACAGCTCTCTTGACAAGAAAGTTGCTTGCAACTAATACACCACCCGACTTTGGCCCACCATACCCTCCCTGCGGGGCTGTTCATCCATGGGTTGAATCCTGCATGGCAATTCCCCTGCCGCGTTTATGGACCGTGTTCCAATGGGGGTTTCCCATTTACGGGGCGTTGCATCTCATACCGCTGATGCTGTTCAAGCGCAATGCATTCTTCTCGAATCCATTGAGGATGCTCTGGAGAGCAGCCTGGGGTACAATCCGGAGCTCAGCGTTCTTGGCGGCCTTTATCGCCTCATACCAGTGTGAGCATATCTTGTTGCCGTATATCTTGTTGTGATTGATGATGTATGGTTTTAGCCTGGTTCTGCTTCAAGAATTACATGCACGCTTTATTGTCGTCCCAGACAAAAGTCAAGATACCGCAGATCATGTTCACGTTCTTTGGTTCCAAGTACTCCTACGCGTTTGGGGGGCTGTTTGGTGGGTTATCGATCCTTATAGAGGAGAAGAGAAGACGGGGGGAGTTGGCGATGTATGTCTTACCCAAGTCGTTGGAGAGCGCGTGGTTAACCGCCCGAGGGAAAGGATGGGTGTTCAGAACGGGGGAGTTTGGGGGGATGATCGTGAGTCCTGACCGGCGATCACGTCTTGTGTGAATACTGACGAAAGGCAGCTAACGGCGATTGGAATGGGTATGGTGATGGTGAGTTTCATTTGATTTGGAGTGGGTTAGTGCGCCGAAACTGATGTGATGGCTGTCGTCTATTTTCAGAGTACATACCAGGTACGAGAATCATCAAGTGATGGCCTTGTAGACTGACGTATGGGGCGCAGAACGAACCGCAGCATCTCTCCGGCCTAGTCAGGCGTATATTATACCAATTCATAGGGCCCAACTGAGGTCCTCTCCCAGTGCATCGCTTAGGGAAAAGTATCTTGGCTGGTTGAATGCTTACGGTTGTACATTTATGAGTCCCGATACATCACACCCCAAAGCAGTTTATCGGACACATGATGTACTACTAGATGGGGATCATCGGAAGCCACAGGTCCTACGTTCGCTCACTGCCCCGCGTTCCCAGTGTGCCGCATGGTCCGAATCACATGCCCGATAAGCTCTCTCGGTGATGGCATCCGGATAGGGATCTATTGGTGCCTTGATGAAAGCTGGGGCGGAATGAAAGGCAAATATGAGTCGGTAACAGCGAGCGAGATGCACTGCGTTATACATTAATATGGACTACGCTACGCAGCACCGCGTACCTTTCACGGGTCGGATACGTCAGATGCTGGCACATACCATTCTGGAGGGGGATAAAAGGGAGGTAAGACGTTTGGCTATCCATCCCTCACCATGTCGTTTGCATCCCGTGGAACACAAGTGACGACAGCGAAGGACGAGGCCATACCCGGCCAAGCAGAGGTGGGATCTCTTCCTTGTCTTTTACTTCACCTGACCCACCCATTGATGGCATGGGGGGCCTAACTGATGGACACGAGCAGATTGAGCGCCAGATCGCGAAGCTGAAGAAGGATTCTGCGAGTGATGTACAAAGTCAACTGGAGCAGCAGCGGTTGGCTGCAAGGGAGGGTAACGTGAAAGAGGTAAGTATACTTGACTCTCCGCCGGGTTTTTGTTGATGTTTTTCATGCATTTTTGGTGCGGGACGTTAGGACGTGGAGGAGGTAGCAGAAGACTTGGAGGAGGACCTTGAGCCTGTGTGGAAAGCTGCGAAGCAGGTGAGCGTTTATGCTTCGATTTGATGACCGTGTGTGTGGCTTTGCACACGCACGCATGAGGATGGGAATCATGTGTGCGTGCGGTTGAGTGATACGCGTATTGATTGCCTGCGTGGGTAGGAGGTGGAAACGATATCAAGGCCGCTGAAGCGGATGTGGAGGTCCGAGGATGGAAAAGGTGAGAAACGCGTAGAGGGTGCGAAGGTAAGCAGTTCTGATTTTGTGAGGTCGTGTGACTACTATCAATATTGTAGAATGGAGGGTAATGAGGGAGGAGCAAACAAATCCAGGGAAAGTTGGCGACGGGAGTGATGCATTATGTGGTAGCTGATCCAGAGGGGGGACGTGAGCTCGGGCCGATGGACTCGGGTCAACGGACGATGCTGTACCCTTGACGAGTGACTTGGTTTGGCTAGCGAGGCTAGCCGCCGGTGTATTATTATTGTACTGCTAGCTACTGCGCGGACAGCCCTCCAATGCCAATGATTCTAGTTATCTACTGCGTGTCCGTTTTTATCATCATCGCAATACACTGCTTGACGTTGACCATTATGTAAGATGCTCTCTTCCGAGTCGCATCAGTGCTTCCAAAGAGCGTAGGTGTCTGTTTCAGTTTCGATGTGCTCAATTCCACTGTTAACTTTTGAGTCCTCAGCCCAGGATTCCCCGGCTACACTGTTCACTTCGAGAATGTTCTCAACCACAGTTGCTTAGTAGTTACAGTACAGCCATGTGGCGACTGTGCCAACGAACATAACGCGCCTCTTTCGAGCCCACGACTTCCAACGCGTGTTGCGGGGGCTTCGACTCGGAGCGCACAGCCATAATTGTAATTGTATAGGACCAAAGAAATGATACCAGCCCAGCCATCATTTAATGCATCACTGTCCAATTCGAATGCAGGGATGCTCGTATATCACAATTGATCATTGCCACAGTAACGACGTGACCGCCGATTCAGAGTTTATCCTTACTTCTCGTGAGTCCCACTCTTATCGAACATTGCACTGGTATGGTCGGTGTTCTCGGGACCCAGACTGCGCCTTTATACGAAGAACAGATTGATCCCCACGTCTTTTACTTTCCATTCCCTTCATCCCCCAGTGGTTCCGTCCATTCCTGATTTGGCCTTGACCCCACTCCATCTATATGATTCGTTGTACTACCCCCACTCGGCCTCCTGCTTATGTCGTCGGTGTACAGCGTGCACCTCGGCCACTCGTTTCCCCAGAAGACGTGAAAGGGCACATCCGCCTCCTCAGGGCATTCTATAACCTCAGGATCATCATTGAGGACTGTAAAGACCGCCGGATACCTGGGTACGCAATGCAGATGGACAAAGACACCCGTTGGCGTTGGTTCGTGCATCTCGCTATAGAAAGGTACGTCCTTCCCTCTTCCCCATCGCCCCTCCCTCCGCGCCGTCCCGCGTACTGACTCGGCTCGGACCGTGTTAAATATCAAGATTCGAAGGGTGGGTCAAGTCCCTGCAGTTCGTCCCACTAGCAAAGTTCGTCACGAGTCATATCCCACCCTTGGATGTCTGGATGGTGTGGCACGCCTATTTGCTCAGTCCTAGGTAATCGCTCCTCATACTTCCGCTTCTTGACATGATGACTTAGTTGAGGTCTTACAGTTGGTATGCCGAAGATTGTGAACGTCTCGCGATGTTGAAACAGTTGCGGTTGCTCAATAGGTTCGTCGTAGGATCGGTGGGTTCGCATTTTCTCGTATGATGGTGGTGAAGCAGTGCCTGAGGGGTTTGGCGATAGATCAATATCAGTAAGGTCGTGCGGCAGAAACCAAGCGATGCAAGGGCGGAAGCTTGGCATAAACAAACGGGGACACCCTTCAATCCATTCGAGGCGATGGCCGTAGCGGGAGACACGTTTAAGCGATTGGAGTGTCCACGGTGTCGAACCCAGGTATACGTTCGTGAGTGTACATTGTCCGTCGGAAGCCGCGGCCGCCGGTTTAAGCGCTTGTCCGGCAGCGTTTATCAATGACGACGGCACCGGGTTCGCTGAGGGAAAATTCTCAGCCACATGTGCACTGCCAGGGTGCAGGCTTAAAATCACTCACGACAATCTCGCGGTTGCAAAGTTCGTACGCGATCTGTCAGAAGGAGACGACGAGACACAGGAACACTTTGTTGCGTCAGTCCTCATTCAGCTATTGAAACGGGTGTTCAACGGCATCGATGTTATAATAATATTCTGCGGCATATAGTGGTAGTCTCTTCGCTCCGCTGGGAAAGCGCGACGCTCGTCATGCAAAAGTCATCAAGGATCAGTTGTTGCAATCTGCTTACTTCGCTGGATTGTGTCCTTCGGCACTCAACAAACGACTCGATAGGCTTGATCGAGCCAAGGAAATCAAGGAACTCGTTGAGTATTCACTGGAGCAACTCAAAGAGGCTATATCGACTTCGTTAAGGAATTGCCCCACAGCCTCGTAAGTGCATCACCCAATTATTCTTGATCTAGACGCAAACAATAATTGATCATCAGGGTGACGAGGATATTGAATGCATATACCGATGGTAGCCCGTTTTCTATCAATCTTGTCGACGCCGTAAGTTGTCCCCATCTGGGATTGCTACTAACCTTGACCACTGCAACAGGTTCTTCGTCAATGTCATTTTACTGCGCAGATGCATAAGATAGGTTGGCTGAAATCAGACACGTTTCGTGAGGGAGAAAAACGTGAGATTCTGGAGCACTCGGTGATGCGATATCATGCGTACGCATCTTCCTATCATTCCACATTGCACGCCTCGATCGATTCTCTTCCAAAGCTTTCTAGACTTGATGACTGCATACCCGAGCTCCATCCTGGTACCTACGCTGGATATCGATCTGGTGTGGCATACGCACCAGCTCTTGGCAAATCGGTACAGTGTCGATTGCGAGATGTATGTCGGTCGTTATGTGGAACAGTGAGCAATTTCTCTTTCGGGATGTCCTAAATCCGCTTACCCGTCGTAGCGAACTGAGCGTTACGGAAAGTCACCTCTCTTCTGCATTTGATGATACATGCCGTGCGTGGCAGGTAAGCGGGGGGCTCAGAGTCTAATCTCTAGAGTGCACCTAACAACTGACTCGTTCCCAGACACGCTTTCAAGCATTGTACATGCAATGCGGGTGTCCCGTCCCCGACGAGAATTCCAGACACAAGCTCGCGCGACTTGTTCGGCATTACATTCGCGGCCGCTCGCAACTCCAGGTGGACCTCCACCCAGAACATCTTCCAGCGACGCACCCCAGCGCCCATAATCCCCTGTTCACCTTCCAAACCGTGTGCACTGGCACGTTCGGTAAGATGCACCGCCCTGACAAGAGAAAAGAAGAACAGTCGCGTACGTCCACGCCTCATCTCGAGCGGACGTCTAAGAGGTCCGAACGCTCGACACCTAGCTCGACCTAGATTGGCTACCACCTGTGCATTCTCCAGCGATGCCGACGTATTTTGAAGAGGAGTTTCCTGCCCTTCTCCTCACGGAAAGCAGGGATCAGATTTGCGGTATCTTCGAGATGTATAGTCCGGATTGCCTTGCTTATCATGCGTGGAATTCGCCATGTGACGTTGGTTTCTTTCATGGACTAATACATGTCGTCGATACTACAGTCTCATACTACGTTGGAACTGACTTACTATATATATATTCACTTGTTACACTGCGTACATATGTATACATCCCCACATTCATTGTATCAGTTCTCACCTGCTGTCGTGATCGTCCCGGGTCCCGGGTTAAAGACTGTGCTTTGGGGAAGCCCGACCCGCCGTGGACTCTTACGATCCTGTGGACTAGAAGTTGTATCCATGTATAACACGCGCGATAGTCGCTTATCGAATCGGAAACGCTACGAAGCACTCAGGCATCACATTCCAGATGTAGCTATCACTGGCAGTTCTGGTATGTAGTAGAATCAGCTTTTCGGCGTCGTCGATCTGTCAATGCCGCTGTCGGACGAGTTGGCGAAAACTCGTAGCGGCCAACTTGAATCGTCGATTTAGATCATCACAAAACTTGCCTAGGGGTCATGCACATGGTCGACTCCCATGGTACACGAATGGGTTTGGACCTCGACAATTCAATGATGATGATGCGAGCTGCCCAGCACTGGATCATCGATGGATCAATCACTGATATTGATGGGGGCGGTTGTGAGTTGAAAGTTGAATTGACCAAGTTGACACTGACGGTCAGCGGGAAAGGTAGTACTATGATACAACGTGCCACAGCCTCGCCATTTCGTACCAGACCGCTTGATCCGAGTTACGCAAAAAGGTTCAACGTACGTCAATTTCTCCTCATAATCCACCCGTTACCAACTAGTCCGTCTCAGATGCCGTCGGACGACGTACCGCCTCAGCGCCTTCTTGTTCCACGCACGAACGTGTCCGACGCCTGATTTCAGAAAGTATCCATGGTTCGACGTGTCGTGTACATGTCCACGTCCACGTCGAAGTTGACTCGCCCTCCTCGCGGTGTGTGTGGCGACCAGATGTATCACCAACTTGCTCAACTGCCGCGCGGTACGCACGCGTGCGCGGCTTCCGAGAGGACAGAGCGCAGCGGTGCTCGTGCCGTTGTTTGTGGGGCGTTCAGGGAATTTGTACGTGGTTCACGGTAGGTGCAGTCGTTTGTTCTTCCGTCGTGTTTCACATATATATATCCGCTTCGTCGTGTGGAGGCGGGATGCTGATGTATTGGGTGCGTGCACGGGTGAATAGACGTTCAGACGCACTCAACGCGTTCGCGGGTGATACAGCGTTTCCAGGGGGCAAGGTCGACACGCAGGCTGTGACGGTGGAGAATACGGCTGTGAGTTGTGTTCGTCTTGTGGTTTGTTCCGTTACGTTGACGTCCGCCTGATGTGATTCATGCGCATGCATAGAGACGCAAAGCTTTTGAGGAGGTACGTTATTTTACTAATCAGTTCCTTCAGGACTGACGGACGAAATTGGGTTAGATCGGGCTACCTCAGGACAAGGAGAGAGTGCCGTTGTTATGCGTGATAGAGCCACACTTGGCAAAGGCGAGATGTTGGTTACACCGTGCGTGTTTGGATATATTCTCCATCGCTCTTGGCTATCACTGGTGCTCACCATTAGTCACTCTTCGCCAGGGTGGTCGTCTTCATACTCGATTACGGCTTGCAGGCGTATCGCCTCATGTACCTCATGTTCCGTTCTGACTGGCTTTCATAATCACAGCCTAACCTGAACTCTTCCGAAGTGACGTCGATATTCGCACAGCCGTTGATCTCGTTCCTTTCGTCGATACCACACCTATCAGGCGGTCGCACAACAGACCCGAAAAATCCTTATTACACGTTCACCGACCTTCCCTAGAGCGACGGCGGTGCGATTCGCTTGCACAAATTCCTCACTGGTCGCGAAGAAGAGGGCGTCAAGCCCATGTTCGGACTCATCTCACACATACATGACATGCGCCAAATAAATAAAAAAGGTAGACTCATATACCGTTCTGACCGCACACAGGGCTACCTTCTGGGGATCCGGACGGCAACCATCAGATGTGGACGGACTCCCGAGTTCGAGGTTCAACCTCCCAATGCATCCACCCCCGCGCAGCAGATTGCATATGCACTTCTCACCCCTGCGAACCCCCTCCGCATCGCGTGCGATCAGGAGGGCATCGACGCGAACAAGGCGGCCGCTCGGCTGCTTCGTCCGCTTATGGCGGCTAATGCTACACGGACGATCGAATGAGAGAAGCTCGGGGTGGAATGGAAGAAGCTCATAGACGGTGACAATGCAGCTACCCAGGTCGACGCTGCCGTCGGCAAAGCAAGGGGATCCAGCCCAGGCTCGCGCCTGGCTCATTGGGACAGAAAACATGGCGGCGAAGGTATGCAGGAGCGTATTGAGAAGATCAAGAAGGGGGTTCAGGACCAAGTTGGTAGCGGAAGTGGAGGGGGCATAGAAAGACCCGATGGCAAGATTAAGAAGTCCAAGAAGCAGGCGCGTGAGCACAAGGAACAAGCGGGGGAGAACGGCGAAGAGCGAAGAGCGAAGAGAGGGTGTGGGTGTGGGTGTGGGCGCGGAGGAATGTCAGGACGCGATTCCTAATATGGCTGAACTAGGGGAGTTCCAATTCCTCGAGAAGATGAACGAACGGATGAAAAAAGTCGAGGGTGACGAGAGAAAGCTTGCCGAGGCGAGGAAGGCATACCCGAAGATCGTGGAACAGGTAGTGAAGCAAATCGAGGAGGCCTGCAATGAGGACGGCGAACTCGATCACAAGGCACTGTTCGCCATGATCCCCACAGAGGCTCAAAAGAGTTCGAAGTGCATCGGTAAGGGTAAGCCGGGCGGGTCGGATGGCCAACAATCACGAGCAGGCCTTCAAGTCGAAGTTCAAGTCTAAGAAACGTGATGCCAAACTTTGAATCAAAGGAGATTGTATTCTACCCATATCGTTACCGACCTCGTACTACGCCTACTCTTCGCCCCATTTATACGGTATGAATACCACGTCGCTACACGTTTTTGCCACGACTCCGAATCCATAACGACGGGCGCCGCCGGCTGCAAAATGTTGACTAGGCTGCTGTTCGCTGTGCATATATCTTGGTAAAAACTTTCTAAGCATAGCAACCAAATCCCACCACAGCGACCTAAACCTGTCGGAATTTGCCTATCCTACGTGTCCCCCTGACACAGACAGCAGTGGTGTGTAGGAGCCATCTGGGAGCCAGCTGGGACAAAAGGTGTAATCCCTCTCTTAGACCGACGGGACATGCTTTGAAATGTTGCAGTTCTACTAGGCTATTTGTCCATCTTGCTACTTAAGCGACAGTATACTAATTGAGAGAGGATAACGAGAGCTGACTTAAACGAGAGAACACAAGTCCGAAAACTAAAGAACTTCCAAAAAAAAAAAAAGAGAGAGAAATCGAGATACAACGACTGTGAGTGCGAGGTGTCGGATGTCAAATGCGGCGCCCGACACGTTATGACACATGATAGACAAGCGCGGTTGTCCGAGGGGTAGTGATGGATGATGATGATGATGAGGATGATGCTGATGATGATGTGACGAGCGACCAAAAAGAATCAACACAATGCATGAAACCAAAAGACGAGACGAAGGGAAATAAAATCGGTTATGACTGTGACAATATCTTGTCGATCGACTCGTTCAAAAAGTCTTTGCGTGACGTCAAGTCAGCTCTGGGGAATTTGGCCATGATCGCTTCACGTGTGGTCCTAGGAGCGATGAGTTAGAAAGAACACGAATAGACGAACCGAGACTCACTTCTTCGTCACCGTCATCAAGTCCTGCGTACTCAGATAATTCCTCAACGCATTGAAGATATCCTCGTCCGTCGGATTCGGGTTCAAACTCGGCCCCGCAAATGCATTGACGGACGTCGCCATCGAAAACGTTGACACCCGTGGATTTCCACCACCAATAGCCACACCAAGCGACCCAGGCGACGGCAACCCAAACCCACCCGTCTGCGACCCATTCCCAGTGAACATGTTCATGTTCATACCTCCCATACCCATCATTGTCGCACGCGGATCCACCATCCCATACACGCTCCCCGAATGCTGGTACCCAAGCGGTGCCGCCATCCCCTTCGCCCCACCGTACTCGGAACCCGCCGCACTTCCAGGTCCGGGCGCAAACGGCACAAACGGCACAGGAGGCAATCCAAACTGGGACATAGTCGGTTGGCGGCCTTCGTACATGGAACCTTGTCGAGAACCAGCGTGGCTGTGGTGCGAGGCCGTCCCTCTGAAGTTGACCGTCGAGTTGTTCATCACGTTTGTGTCCCGGTAGTAATCACCCCCGTTCGATGGGTGTGGCGAGCCTTGTCGGGATGGTGGGAACCGTGGCTGCGAACGAGCCTTGCTGATTCCCGTCTCGTCTGAGTGACGCGACGCGCCCTCCCATGCTTCTGCTTCGTACTCTGTAGGCGAACGTAAGCAAAGAGGTATAAGTGAATCTAAACAGATGACTCACCACTAAACTTCTTAAGTGGGATCATCGACTCATCGAACCGCTCGTCCTCATTCATAATCACCTTCTTGCTTCCTCCATCACCAATCACGACACGCGTGTTCCCCCACGAGAAGTCATCCATGCACCAGAAGGAGTAGATCGGCAGGAAGAAACTATACATCGGATATCTTATCCCGACAACGTCAATCATCCGAGTAAATACGGGATAAGCAGAAATGACGCACGAAAGGAGATAGACGATCATCCAGCCAACGAGCATAAACTCTCGTTTGATGATGAAGATCAACGCCTACAACGTTGCAATCAGCGCCTCCTCCCAAACACACACCACCGAGTCGCGAACGTACCTGCAACCCATATGTCACGCCCAACATGATAATCGAGATCAACGGCAAAGAACTACTGCCAGTAGCAACCGCAATGATCAGATATACAAGCTATGGGGGCAGCGTCAGCACACCCCAAGTTATCCCACATCAACCCACTCACATAAACGACGGTTGCCGGAAGAATCTATATGAATGATGTCAGTAACACCCCCGCAGACAGAGATAAAACTTACGATCGTCCCCAACAAATCGATAAATACGAAAAACCGCATCGAGAAACAACAAAACCCGCACAATTCGGGCAAAATCACCAACTCCAACAAGTTATGCACCGTCGAGTTGATCCACCGACGTCGTTGAGAGAACAAGACCCGCCATGACTCGGGCGCCATCGTATGCGCCACCGCATCCGGAATGAACTTGGTCTTAAAGGTCGGGAAATGTTTCAAGAGGAGCGTGGTGAGGAAACGGTCTTCACCAAGCGAGAAAAGATTCTTTTTGTGGAGTGTGTCAACGTTGCATTCTGCGTATTCGTCGATGATGCGGTTGGAGATGATGATCGGGCGACCTTTGTCAGCCGTGCGGACACGATAAAGCGAGAAACATCCAGGCAGACAAGAAACGGAGCCGAATAATGACTCGAACGCCTTCGAAAGGTGGTGGGAAATGTAGTACTCGTAAACCTGAATCATCGTCCACCACGAGCCTTCCTCGTTGGTCAATTTTGTTTCACCACAGATACCGATGATGCTCGAATCGTCCGCAGCCGACGCGACCAAACGGTTGAGCGACTCAGGTGTAACCGTCTGTACTGCCTGTCAGTCTCGCTTTACTACATCCATGATGAAGCGACGAACCGTATCCGCATCGACCGTAAAAATATACTCGTAAAACGTCGGATCGATCCCGATCACGTTCCGCATCTGATGAAAAATCTCGAGTTCCAGCGGGGACATGGGCGCATCAAAGTGCACGCGGTTGAGGTAGTGCATCAGCAGAATCTGGCTGTCTCGTTTGCCACGATTGCCAGGCTTGGACCGCTCTGTGGGCTTGCCGACTTTGACGACGACCATATAGCTACAACACACCATGACGTCAACACCAACACATGCGCACCGACGAAAAATGCTCTACTCACGGAACGACGTGCCCCTCGAACTCGTACAATCCCGAGTGCACCTTGCCATAATTAATCTGTCTCGAGCCCTCGCCGATCGATCGGAACATCAAGGGTTCAGGATCAACCTTTGGATCGACACCCAGTATATCCAACACGATCCTCGGCGTCGTCCGGTCGTTGCCGCTCCCAATGATATTACCGTCACAGATGATGAAGAGTAACTTCCGCTTGTCGTCGTAGTGAAGCGCCGCGAGCGAGTCAATCGTTCGCCGGAGGGAGTCTTCGCCTTCGGTGTAACACGGGATCTGACACAGAACAAACTTGTCAAGCATTTCAGGCGAGCGCTTGCCAGTCAACTGTAGCGCAGAAAGGACTAACGTGAACGTGAGCACCCCTTCAATCGAGGCATACACGTGGAAGACTCACACTTGAGCGCGATCGACGCACACAGGATCCCGGTGAAAACGAGGAGAAGATAACTCTGCACAGTGCACCGAGGTGTCTTCCGAAAATCGACCTCGCCCACGTAAAACATATTTTTGATGCAGTTCACGTTCTCCGCCGCTGTCTGCGCGTCCAGACCTGCAATGACCGTGTTCAGGTTCTTGGAGATGTCTTGTCCAGCTTGTTGCCTGAACACGTCGGTGATGCTCGTATCCAGGAATTTATAGGAACTCGTAGTGCTCTGGTAGATCGTGAGGGTGTTAACGTAGTCCGATAGGTCATACACGCCGCCGTTCCAGATGGCCCAAATTCTGTCAATATACAGTCAACTAAAGCAAGACGACAAGACCGCGCTGACGCCTACCTCTGAATGTTCGAATCCATCGCCTGTGCATAAATAGTACTGGGATCCCATACTAACGCCCCTTTCCGATACTCCTCCATCTTCGGCAAAAACGTTGATGTGTACCAATCCGCGTTGTCCAACGCCGTCCCCTGTGCCGACTGCATCCCTCCGGACTTGTGCATCGCGTTCGGCACGTATACCGTGAAATTCTTCGCGGTGAGCTGCAACGACCCTTGCGAGACCAAACCCTGACAAGCCTGCTCAAGGGGTTGTGTGAAGTATCCCGTCAGGTCCTGACCTACAAGGAGACCCAGGTCTGCAGGCGAGTTGGACGAGATGCCAACGATATCGCTGTGATCGCCGTGGATAAAGTTGGAGAGGTCGTACACCCACCCCTGAACCGATACCCACCAATCCGTGGTTCCAGTGTGTTGAGACACCTCGTTCGAGTTCCAGACTTTGTCAAAGTTGGGACAGAGAAGCCGACCGAACTCAACGATGTAAAAGATGACGACCGAGTTCAAAAGAAGGATCAAGAAGCAGATGGTCACTTTCTCCCGCCAGGCGAGGCGGACGTCCGGGCGTTTCATCCGTCCGATATAATGCAGCACAAAGGAGGGAACCAAACCGGTTAATAGCCATACAAAGAAGAGCCACCATCGTCGGGTAGTGCTCGCGGGTATTTCCTCAACAGCAGTGGGTGTGGCGGCATTGACGGTCATAGTGCCCTCCTTGGATGGGTAAGGAGGCGAACCACCAGGGCTCCCTCCTTTCTTCTCCCATTCCGATCCCCAACCATCCTCTGGATCAGTGAATGCCGGCGTATGGACGTTTGGTGACGACAACCCGCTGACGCCATACGGAATGTTTTGATTTGGGTCCTGGTATCTCGACCCATGGCTGCCCATGCGAGCAATGAGTAGATTATCACGACTCTCGTTATCGAGAATGTCGTGTCCATGCGTGTCGGTGTATGTATACTCCGTCGCGTCGTCTCCAATTGCGCTTTCATCGTCTTCGGCGGCATCGGGAGCCAACCGCTTCTGTTCCTTCTCAGCCGCGCGAACGCCGTCCTCGACCGTCTTCCACGCGTTATACGATAACCAGATCGAACGGTGACCGACAACGTAATCAGTGCCTTCCTTCCAACCGTTCGAAGCTGCACATTGCCGCATACGTTCCACGTCTGAACCACGCATCGTCTGGACGTACCGTTCGCAGAACGCACTCTGCTCCAAGTCGGTGACAAATTCCACACTGCGACGCGCGACAATTTCAGGAATGAGAAGAGACTTTATCTGAGCTTTGACACGACGTTTGTCAAAGGAGTTGGGCGAGTTGGAATCATTAGGACGGATACAGGAGATCGTCCAAAGACGTGTCCGGTCAAGAGAGGCGAAACTTTCGGAGAGCGTGTAATTGAGTTGTGTAGAGACAGAGTATATCTTGGCGAGGTCCAGAGGTGGATGCTCCTCGTGTGGCAGTGGTGCAGAACCATCTGGGGACGCGATACGCGTCGGTTGACGAAGCGGACGCGACGAGACCTGCGCCTGGACGATGGAAGTTTCATCCTTCGAGTGCTTCTCAACAGCAAGCGAAGGGCCGGAGAGTAACTTTGCCACGAACGTATCCGAGGAGTTGCGGAGCAACGACACGAATGCCGAGTCGAGGATATCAGAGTCCCTCTCGATAAAGGACGAGATGTCGTACGAGCAACACCCCGCGTAGTGGTTAATACCAAATAGGTTCTTGTCATTCTCGCCTCCTTGACTGGGGCTTGCCACAAACGATGTATGGATGCCATATTTGGACACGAGATCTTGATGGAGTTCGTCTGCCTTCTTGTCGCCCGCCTTTCCCGATTTGTATGATGAACATGCTTTATTCAATATACCAAGCATACCGCCAGGCTTCCGCGTCGCACGCTCGCTCAGTTGAGCGCCGCGAAGGAGTTCGATGCAGGCTGAGTTATCCATAATGGCGACTGCTGGAAGAGAGATCCCGTCACCAACCATGTGACTATTATAGCCAACGCCATCATCGAATGTGTTGCGCATGACGTAAGACTGGACGAACTCGTCTGCAAAGTTGATGCAAAATTCATCAAACTTGTTTTGGCCAAAGGTGGAAATGAGGGGTGCGGTTCCCGTGAACATCATGGAGCCAGTACCTGTGGGACCACGAGTCTGGAAACCGGGAGAGTCGAAGAAAATCAGCTGGGTTGTGGGAAGAACATCGCGGTTTGCAGGGGCAATCTTGTGATTCGCGGTCTCGACGACATAAGTAAAAAGGATGGCATAGAGATCGCGCATGAGTGAATCACGTTGAAACGCACTTTGCTCGACGCTGAGAAGAACGGTGTAGAGTTCCTTGCGAACATAGTTGGTCTTGTTCGTCAAGGTCTGCGCAAGGTCGTCCGGTGCGACACCAAGGAGGCGTGCGACATGCTCGAGGATGGGAATATTTGCGACAGACGCGGAAACATCCTTGGCATCAGCCTCTGTGAACTGAATGTTGCTCAAGAGGAGGATAGCAACGAGGATGGTGAAAATAGATGAAAGATGTTTCGGCTTGAAACCAAGTGTGCGCATAGCAACGCGCACCTCCTCCATGGCCATAGCATCGTCACTAAAGGGCCCGTTGGGCAGGCGGTAACATCCCGAGGAAGCCAATAGAGCATATTCTGAGATGTCTTCGAGGTTGAAGTAATCGCGTTCCTGTGGCGCTGCACCAGACAAGAATTGGTAAAAGATGTGAAACGTGCGTTCCTCGTGGGCGAGACGAGTGAGTCTGGATTTGTCAAGTGCGAAGGCGAGTACTTTAGCGGATTCAATGCGGCCACGATCGTTGAAATGAAGTTCGAGATGACGACTATGCCGTGATGCATTCGGATTCGAGACGGTTTTTGCGTTCCCAAAGGCGTCGAGGAGGGTGTAAAGCGCTCTGACTTGGCTTGCCATTCTGAGCTCCTTCTTGGAGTGGGAAGAGAGACGCAAAACTTGGTCTACAAGCAGACGTAAGCTCGATGTCTTTCCTGAGCCGGTGATACCACTAGAGGGGAGAGCGTCAGGAGACATAGAAATACACGAAGGGGAAGAGACGGACCGAGTGATGACGGACTGAGACTGTCTAGTGCGACGCATGAGCAAGTAAATCTGAGCGGCGAGTTCATAGAGATGAGGCTGGAGGAGGCTTGCACGAGCGAGAGACAGGCCGGTTTCCTTGTAGCACCGTTCTTCATATTCTTTTGCACTGTTGTCGTTAACGTTTGCGAGAGCTTTGTAGGGATTTACGACGAGTAAATTCGTTGTTCCTATTCTAGAGTAGGGTAAATCAGAGCGAGAGCGGGTGCCGAGGACAGCGACGATGGCGTCGTCGGAAGGGTAGACGGTGGCGGACTGGGTGGTGGATACGAGGTGGTGGAGGTCGCCGGTGTTGACGGCGTGGGAGGAGAGAGAGGAGGCCATTTGAGGCCGACGAAAGAACGTGAAAGGAAAGAGCGGACGAGCAAAGAAAGAAAGAAAAAGCCTCCAGAGCGGGTGACGTTAGTAGTCGCAAACCTGACTGGACAAGGGAAAGTGCAATGTGAATGTGTCACGTAATCCACGCTTGCAACCCTTTTTTGTTTGCCGGCCAACCAACCAACTCCACGAGCTTGAGGAGTAACCCCACGAATTCGAACTGGCAGTACCAGATCGTGTCAACTCGCTCGATTTTTCCAGTTCTGACCAGCCGAGGCGGATACAATTGCAGGCTGTTCTCGGTGTCCCTCCGCCATGTTGAATAAGTAATTGCGACCAGGTGGGCAACACGAAGCCGCAGGCCTTTCATATCATGAATGGAGTCAGAGAGGGGAAGGCGAGTATATAAGTGCCCACCAGCGCGTGCTTGGCATCATGATTCATTAGACATTGCCATCCATCACCAGCTAAATTAACGACCCACTCAACCGGAACACAAGTGTAGCCAAGGAGGGTACGCAGAGTTCACGGTATCCTCGGTGGTTGGCAGACCCACCGAACGATTTATTCCTCACTCAAACCTCATCATATGATGATCAAGTAATTTTGTAGACCCATGTTTAGCATCGATTTTGAACTTCACAGCTTTTTCATATTTTTAGAGGGCTTTGTGGTGCAGTCAATGAACGTTTGAACTATCGACCTCCAGACAGTTAGCATGCCGGAAACAGTCATCCACTATGCGGCACGGAAGCTGCAGGGATACGGGGGGTCCCTTGATCTTCCCGTTCATCACATCCGTTTCGATCACGAGGTACATCAGATCACAAAATTGCGCCACCCTTTGCAGAGTTGCCACGGAGGATCGTTCGAACGTCCAGGGAAAAAAAAAGAGAGTAGAGTACTATAGTGACTGAACAGCCAAGGTTTAAAACACGCCATGATTCCACCCATGATGCTTGTCGTAATGCACCCCATCCAACGCTCAACTCGACAGCTCACTCGCGTCCCCATTCACCTCATATGCAGCTCGTATCTCTTCCTCGCGACCCAGCACCTCTTCCCACCCTTCCTCAAACAAGTCCATGTTCTCGATCGGATGTGCGACAGACGCAGCGACCTTGGGCTTGTTTTTGCTTCGTAGCTCCGCTCGCCACACGTCCACCGTCTGCGGTACCAAACTGGAAGGAAAGGAAGAAAGAAAACGAATCAACATATGACAGCCACCCTCGATCGCTTCCTCACCTTGGTGCATATGTGCGCGCAAATAACGCAGCTTCTGGTGCTCGATTTGTCTTCACAAGCAGGTCCACGCACGCCTTGGTGTCCCCCAACTGGAAAAGTGTCGCAAACGCCAGATTATTGGCCCCATTTTGTTCTACAGAAGAAAATGAAAATGACATCAGCAAAAGCAATATCATAGACCCGAGGTGGCTCACCTGCAGTTGCAGCAAGCTGTTGTAATCCTTCCCGATCACCCGTCGAGAGTAATAAGAGCATCAGCGCGCTCAGATCGTTCGCTCGCTGAAAAGCTTCCCGTGCGAGATCAAATCGCCACACCGACAACGCGCGATCGCCCAACGCTTTCCACTTGATCTCCGCTTCGTTCTCGGGTACCGAGCGCGCAATATCGACAGCAGTGTCAAGGTCGTCGAGCTGCAGCGACAGATCGAACTTGTGGTCTGGGTCGTTAGTCACTTGCATCGCGAGTTCCCTGAGGTCTTGATATCATCTCGTATGAGCATACAAACGTCTCGAGATCGAGGGTGGAAGGCCTACCTCGACCTTCGAGGAACCGTGCTACTTTGTTGAGTTGCTCCTTGGGTAGCGTGGGCAAGATCTCAGTTGCAGCTTCCATGTCACCGCGGAGGACCGCCGTTTGGTACTCGACTACACTCAGGGACAATGCGTAACCGTAGATATTCATATTCTTGTCTGCGAGGTACACTCGATTGTGTGCCGGTATGTAGCCGAGGATGTACATCGGGCTGGAAAAGAAAAGATCAGCGGGAGAAGAAATATATCCAAACACAACGTACATGTCTGATGGGCTAATAGTATAGGATTCGTTGCCGACGAAGTAGTTGACTCGGTTGCCCGCCGTGGTATAGATAAAACAGTCCCCAACCCATTTCGCAGTCATGACGCTACGAGGAATGTTAGATGACTACCCGTGAAATAATAAAAATCACACTCGCTTGTCTGAGACCTCAGAGATGACATCGAAGGCTTCTTCAACACCCTCGTCCGAGACCTCGACGCCCTCCTCGAGTTTCGCGTTATATGCATCCCGGTTGAAACGCAGAATGTAAAATGATTCTTCTGAAGCGATCGCTACCAGGGATCCCGTCCCTGACCAATAAATCTTTGAACATCGTTAGTCAATGCTTCTCTGAATGGCAAGAAACACACGTTTTTAGCATCAGCGTCTATCCGTCTTACAATCTCCCCACTCTCCCAATCCCAAAACACCACAAATCCTTTGCCACGTCCAGCTAGTAACGGGCCACCGTGTAACCCATCGATCGACCAGCTACCCAAACCTTTCATTCCCGTACCACCCCTCTCTTTAAAGTTCTTGTAAACTCTCAGCTTCAACTTGCCCTCAAGCACCGCATATGTGTTCGAGTCACCTGCCCAAGCAAACGAGAGGCCATTCCCAAACGACTTGTTCCTCCACGCGAGCGCCGTATATATGATGTACTCCCCGTCTCCGACGACCGTCACGAACCGTCCGTTGGGAGAGTGGATCATATCGGTCGCGAAGATCTCCGTGGTTCCGAGTTCTCTAATCTGGAGCGGGATGCGATTGCCTTCCGTAGTCGTGTCGTCCGCAAGATTCTGCACGTTCCCCGAGAGAACAAGTTGGTTGCGCGTGTAAATGAGTTTTCCAGTGGGATCCATGCTAAAGGTAGGCTCATCCCGACCAAGCTAGACAACATAGTTCAAGGAAACACCAGCGATAACCATACACATGGTCAGACCCACCTTGATGACGACGATACCTTCATCGAATCCAACAGCGACTTCGTTCGCATCCCTTCGCAACGATACACACCACGCCCGCTCCAACGCATAGCTCAACGTGTTTTCTAACCGATACGTGTTACTATTCCAGATCTTGACAGTTCCGTCCTCACTCCCGCTGATGATGATCGGCAAGTTGGGATGAAAGACCGCAAAAGAGGGGTTATTGGTGTGACCTTCCATCGTTTGGACACAGCTCTTGCTAAGGTAGTCCCAAATCTTGATCGTCTTGTCGTCGCCGGTCGTCACAAGGTACGGTTTGTCGGGGGCCGGGTAGAAATCGACATAATTGACTCCCTTGTCGTGCGCGTCCATCGTGAAGTTGGCATTCGCGGAACCGAGGGACCACATCTTGACCGTTCGATCAAGACACGCAGATGCGAACGTGTTGGCGTCTTTCGGGTTAAACGTGATATTCATGATGTAGTGCGTGTGGCCCTCGTGTACCTATCAAGCCCAGGGGAAGAAATATACAGCGTTCGTATACAGACACATGACAGTATTCGTACGATGAAAGAAGGGGACATACCTGAATGCACTTCCACTGCTTATCCCAATCCCAGGCCTTGATTGTCATATCGTCGCTGCCCGTCAACACGATGCTCGCCGTTGGATGCACCGCAAGACATCTAATGTAATCTGGATGGGCTTCAAACGAGACGACTTTCTCGTGCGTGTTGTAGTTAAACACGCGGAGCTGGAAGTCGTCCGAACCGGCGATGAACCAATTTTTGCGTGCGATGAACTTAACGCAGCGAACAGGTACGTTGGACACTTCGAATGTCTTCACTAAAGCACCGGTCTCGTGATTGTAGATGTTCACCGAGCCATTGTAGAGGCCGGTGAGTAACCAAGGCTCAGTGGGGTGAAAGTCGGTGCCTTTGACGCGGTCAGATCGAGAGAATAGTTTGCGCTGGGAGAACGGTTAAAATGTGTCGTTTGGCTTGAGGAGACCCTTTGAAACACTCACAGACACATCAAACAGCATTGTTTTTAGATGGGGACCAACCCGGCGTCAAGAACGTTCAATGAGCAGCGTCACGTCGCGAGTATTGGACACGCTGCACCTGCAATTTGCGGACCCCCCTTTAGATGGTGTCGTTCCCATATATAAAACTAAGGGGAATCAAAACATGATTATGTAACGTCAGGCAAAACATCTCTCCCAGTCACCGTCTCCGTTACTCTGGGCGTATACCTGACTATCCACGAATGCACTCAGCGCACATAATCCATCCTCGTTTGCGCCACAAAACTCTAGCGGTTGCACCGCATCGTTAACCAGTATCCTGACATACTCCCCACCGTTGTTGCACCGCAGCTTCTCCGTAATCATGCGTCCAGAAAAGGGTGTCATCCTAGAAATCCGCCATGTTCGCGTTGAGTCCAGTCTATCTGTCCTTGGTGGCTCGTCAGGATGGAAGAGTCCGATCGCAGAATAGATGGCGACCATGTGGTTATCGTGCGAGAAATCAACATAGAAATTACGACCCAGGGGGAAGGTAACTGGCGACGCATCGAGCGTCTGATTCGTTCGCGTCTTGTCTTGGACGGGCTGGCCTGTCAACCTAGCCAGCAATTCATTGACATATCCAACACCGTGAACAGGACCCAGGGTATTACCGTGTCTAGCACGGAGATTTCAGCGAAACTCGCGTCCAAAAAACATTGGCTTACCCGGTCTTGTAATACTTTAGCAAATCGTCATAGTACTCACGTGCTTGCCATTCTTCTACAGTAAACAAACCGCAGAACGGACTGGCAGTGCCGTGGAAGAGGGTCTCGAAGGCACACAAAGGCATGAGTTCTGCGACGTCGTCATTGCCAAGCTTCGCGCCTGGCACAGCCTCGTTCATTCTCTCCACAATGGGCGGGGTGAACCTGTCCCGCCAAACTTTTCCCGGCTCTTTATTGCTTTCTGCGTTTGGGCACCTTGATCCACCTAACGTGTTGTTCGCCTTGTGATGATCAGAGTGAGCACCGGTCGCTACGTATATGTAAACGCAAGTACTTACACCGATCTCCTCCGAGATGATAACTGATACGCCTGGTGAGTACACGTGCCCACTGGCAGCAGAGAGACCTTGGTGTGACAAGTGAGATCAGTGTGTATCAGAAGCAGGGGGAAAATAACCTCGTGTCCAGTTCGCGGCAGAGTATACTACACGCTCACTGCCTGATGCCCTGACGAAGGGCAACTGGTCGTCCTTGACCAGATGCTTGTACCGCAGATAGTGATCGTAGCCAGAGTCGATAGACCTGAAAAACCTTGATCAGGGGAGCGAAATCAAGATATACCACGCTTACTCCTTCGCGCCAAGAGGAAGTAAGTCTTCCACACCCAAATCCCACTCGAACTCTCTCAGAAACTGGTACTTCTTTCCGGAATAAGACTCCGCATTCATAAGCTTCTGGATAGGTTTTTTGATCCGCTTCGAGTTGCTTGCGGTGGGAAACCTCGAGCCATGTCTCTGGAGCTGCTACCCCGTCACAACCAACCTGGACCACATCGCAAGTTACTCACCAAGTTGACCTAGATTACCATGTCTTTTTGAGATGACTAGAAATGAGTTGGAAGAGGAGGAGTAGCGTACCTGAACAACCTCGCAGCGCTCAGGTGGCGTTGTGTACTCTGCAGCCGGGTAGTATGGAGAGTGAGCAGCCCAAGCCTGTTGCACTTCCTTGGGCAATCCAATACCGGCCGGCACGATCTTAGTAGGTGGTGGGCCCAAACACCAGCGCCAGCGCCCATACTGAAAGTAGCAGAACAGCAAAGCGAGCGTGACGAAGGCTACTCCGTGCCAGAAGCGCCTGCCGTATTGTGACGGGAAGTGGCCTATCTTGTCACTTTGAAGAAAAAGGGGCAGCCCAGCGTCAGAGCGGGTCATGGCAATAACCGGCCGTCGTCGAGAACGTGGAACAAGCAATGCATGATGTGAGGTGGATCCGAATCAGTATATATATAAGAATGCACGTTCGTGCGGAAGGCCATGATTGCCAAATCCTCCCAAAGTGGCTATCCGGGGGTCTTTGCTATTGGCTGGGTCAAAAAGGACATACGTAAGCGCGTTTCGCTGACCACTGGCAGAATGTGAGACAGACCTGTGTGTCACCGAGTAAGTGTCTCATTTTACATGCAATCATTTCGTTCAAGGAAAGGGAACTCGACGGATAGGTGATGCCAGAAGCCTTCTTGGTTAGCCGAGCCGAGCTTACAGATCCCGCAGTGCGGTGCTCTTGACTCGGAAGCTGATGGCATACATTATCAACACTACATTGTTGAAAGTGGGGCAGCCCAAAAGTAGGGGATGCTTTTTGATTTGACCGGAGGGCGTGGACTTTCCTTGACGTACGTATCAGCTTCAAGCAGAGGCATGGCGTTATCCCGAGTCTTAGTTATTAGTAATATATAACATTTCACCAATCAAACGAGAGGTCCGCATCGTCTTCTACCACAAAGCTCCCAAACACGTATTCATCTGGCTCAAAGTCCTCACGCGGCGGCGAGCTCGAAACCGCGGGACGTTTTCGTGAGTGCTCTAAGCCACCCCTTCGAACAGGCCTGTTCGCAAAGACTGGCGCATTGGCGAGTCCTGACGCTTGCGTAAAGAGGCTTTGTCGGTAGATGAGAGTCTGATCGTACGACGGCGAGACCTGCGTATCAGCTATATCTTTCAGGAACTGCCTGTCAGAATCGTTCTCCACGTCGTCTTCCGAGTGGGAAGATCCTGCGCTTTCCTCATCTCCTGAATGCACTGCTTCGCCGTCCAACCATGGATTATGTTGGATAGAAATCAAGGGTCTGCGAGTAATTTTCTTCGGCTGTAGCGAGGGTGTGGGTATCCGGGAAATTATCTCCGTATCGTTACGCCTCAGCCGGCGTAATGGAGGGGGTGACTCCGTGTCCGGGATCTCCGACGTTTCTGTCTTGACGACTCGCCGCCTGCCTGCTGGGCGTACCACAAACGACCCCTCTGGGATATCAGGGGTAGGACCAGCCGAGGGGCGAGTAACTCGGGGAGGGGTAGAAGGTAGCCTGTCTCTCATAGGCGACTTCATCGTCTGCAGAGGTGGGTGAAGATTATCTTCCACTTCCAAAAAGCTTTCACCCTTGAACCGCGGCGAGCATGAAGTGCTGTGCTTCGTCCTTGGGATGTCGGGGGAAGAGCTGACAATTTGTATGTATGGATCCTCGTCCTCATCCAAAAGCCAAGCAACATCTTGATCATTGGCTTTTCCAGATGAAGAATCAAGGAACGGAGGCATAGAGTCTTGGCCAAATACTCGTTCTTTGCCCTTGTGCTCGGTTGAACCCACCGGATCAGGGTGAACGACGATGGGAGCGCAAAATTGTTGCGGGGAAGCCGCACGGGACGGAGACGACGAAGTGATTTCAATCACATCATTGCAAATCGATTTGGGGGATCGATTGGGACACGGACTGTGGACGAAACGATCTGGAGAAGCCGGTGAGGATCGACGCGACGTGTACACGACCTTCGAAGTGGATTGGTCGGAACAAGACACGTCCTGATCCATCTCCATATCGATGTCAACCTGCCGAGACGGATAGCTGCCAAGAGTCAATGGATCCCTTTTGTCAGCTGCGGATGGCTTGCGTTTCTTGGGGACCATTGTTCGTGACTTTGGCAACATGTTTTTGTGCGTGGAACTTGACTCAGAGATGACAGGCGTAGACACCGTACGCCGAATATCAAAAATATTCCCCTCTAGTTCCATATCCGTAGAGTCGTCATCAGCGAGGGCATCGTCGAATTCTGTCGACTTGATTTTCTTCTTCTTCTTCCCTCTGACTAGCAAATCCGCCACGCTTACGAAGCCGCGGCTTGCACCAGATGGAATATTCCTGTCAATGTCATCATTCCTTTTCCTCTTCTTTCCGTTCACAGTTTTCTCCCCATCTTGTGTTGTAACCGGAGCTTTCTTTCTCCCGGATTGTTCGCGGACATATTCCTCAATCTCCATCCGTTTCTCCAGTTCCTGTGGCCGTAAGTGATCGGGGAGCAACCGTGGTACATCGCCATACAGTTCAAGCTGGTCTCCGCGAACAATGCATTTCTGTAGTTCGGCGTACGTGTCGTGCGCTTTGTCCCAGTTTAACTCCTCCCGCATCTCAGCAAGCAAAACGTGCACATAACCATCGCGCTTGCGACCGGTTCGTCCAACGCGTTGAAGCTGTGAAGGAGAATCAATCTCGAGTTCATCTCATTTCCGAGACAGGAGTGAAGGAGCGAGAAGAGAGAAAGATGGACATACCATACGAATGGGTGTCTTTTGAGCGTCATAGCATACGATCATATCTACCTCTCCAATGTCGAGACCCTCTTCTCCGATTGATGTTGAGACCAGAACGTTGAACTCTCCCGCTTTGAACTTTCTGATCACCTGCCAATAAGGATGAGTGTGACGAGGAAAACATCGATTGCCGTAACTCTTGCAACGTACCTCTAACTGTTCCTTCTGAGCGATACCTTTTTTACCCTGTTTATCGACTCCTTGACCAACAAAGCGCGTTGCCCTCACTAACGGTGATTCCTGATTCAAGACCTCGACGATCTCGTCCACACACTCTCGATATGTCACGAATACCATAGCTCGTGTGTCGTTGACCTCTTCCTCCTCTTCGTCTCCGCCAGAGATTCTTTGCCCGAAATGTTGCACTAAGAGTGTTTTGAGGGTCTCCATCTTTGGGTGCATTCCAAACCCCCCTGGCCGTTTCTGGCCTGCCTCAAGGTCGGCGAGAAGCCTTTGAAATGTGGAATCCGACTTGAGTTTCGCGGGTACTTTCCTTTTTTGATCGGAACCTTCCTTGTCGCGGATTAGGTCTTGAAGAGAATGAAGGCACATAGTGACACTGGCTTCCATCTATCCATGTGTATAGCATATATCGACAAAGGGCTTAAACCGCATATCACTGCGAAATTGGGGATAACCTTACCAAATATGACATAGCCCTTGCCATGGATGATATCATGGAGAGGGTTCCCATGGCCCATATATGCGGACTACTCCGCTGGGCTGCGATACGCTGCATAATAGCCGTAGCACGGTATGGATGCATCTTGACGACGTCCAATGGCTCCATAACGCCTCTAGCCACAAGAGGTTTTATTACCGACTACGAACAATCAATCAGAGTTGTTAATTAACAAACGTCAACTGACCTCCATGACAGTCTTCAGGAGTTGTTGAAAGTGAGCAATTCCATCCGTCATCTTGATGATGTGCTGCTTGACCTCCTATTCAATTTTTTATTTGGTTTAGACATCTTTCAAATCAACAAGAAAAACAACCTTCTTGTGCATATATCCTCTCAGATCGAGACTTCCTTCGTTTCTGATCTCAATCCTACCGATATGCAAAGAGTCTATAATCGCTTGGACTGCCTCGGGTGTGCTTCCGGGGGTTGCAGTAAGCGCAAGCACCCGGAACCATGGGTTCTTCGCCATGAGGAAGCGAATAACCTGCGCATATGCATAATCGCCTGTGCCCTTGTGTGCTTCATCTATATCGTATGACACTCAGCAAAATGCATCACCCAAATCTCATAAATGTTACAGACCGACGACCATGAGGATAATATCGCGTGGATCACAATTTTCGGTAGTGAGGTCGTTGATGAGTGTCTGGGGCGTCATGTAGAAAACTCGTTTCTCCTCCCACTAGGAAGTGTTAACATGCAGTCTACTTCGGGTACCAAAGCGGGGACGCACCATTCGTGATCTGTATGCACGCGGGTTATTGCCTGTTAATTCCACCGCATCCCTGCCTGGGATACCACATGTCCGATGGCATGCATCAATCTGTTGAGCAACTAGAGGCTTCGTAGGCGCAACGAAGACCACTTTGCCCTCGGGGAACCAGCGGTAGACTTGGGATAAATTGTGTTATGTCTGATACAGGACCGGTTTACACAACTTACAGTTCAACATCACGACACCGGCAATAAATGTCTTTCCTAGACCGGTCGGAAGAGCTACTAGCGTGTTATCAAATAGACAATGCTTGACGATATTAAATTGATAGTCTCGTTTGGGATGGTTGAGTGGATAAATCCAGTGCTTCGCTTCGAGCATGTCCACCTTGAGCTTCATAGGGAGAGGCTACAGAGGTCGTAAATGAACCTGCACGATGTCTAATATCGACACACCCACCGGGCTTCGGTCC
Source organism: Butyriboletus loyo (assembly GCA_038093515.1). NCBI lineage: Eukaryota > Fungi > Basidiomycota > Agaricomycetes > Boletales > Boletaceae > Butyriboletus > Butyriboletus loyo. Next base: position 60,423 of record JBBPSI010000081.1, read on the forward strand.
GTGACCGGAGACACCACAATTTGATGTCAGCTTTACCACTAAGGGATCAAGACCAAGTTACGCACCCAACTACAACCGTAATCAGTCCTGACATGATCAAGCGTAGCACCTATCACGTTACCTGAGACAAATGGTGCAGGAAACTGCTCAAATTCCACCACTTCCTCTTCCTGTTTGTCCTCGTTTGACTTTTCCTTTGTCTTTGACTTCCTCCAGCCAGATTTCGCGAACGCGGCATGATCCCATTGCTTGGTTTGAGGGGCCTGTTGACCAAAAGGGTTGCGATGGTCCGACTTGGACCTCTGCATCGGACCACGAGATGCGGGGCTAGCTTTGCTAGTGGACGCAGGAGGACGAGAAATACCACCAAATAGTGTTGTCTGAACAGAGCTTTTGGACGGGGGGCGGCCTGCATTACTGGGACCGGCGACTGGGGGCGCTTGACCCTTGTATGCCGCGTCGATGAACGAGTCAAGACGCTGCAGGTCCGCCTCATCAAGGTCGAGCGTAATGTCCATGTACGAGTCTTCTTTCTCAATTCGTTTTGGAGGAGCTGGCTTGGATGGGGGGACAGGTTTCGGTGGAGGAAGGCTCCTAGGAGGGCAACGGACGGGTAGGTTGTGGGTGAGTTTGGGACGATGTGCCGCTTCGATGACATCGAGCTGGTTGAGGATACCAGAGTCGAGATTATCGGGGAAGTAATCGTCCGAGTTCATTGTTGCGGACGACATGGACGACGAGTTTGAACGCGGTCAACGTTTGATTGCAGTCGCGTAAAGGCCACCTGCACGAGACTGAACACGTGAGGGTCGTCCTAAGGAAGAGTCCACACACTACCGGCAACTGGGGCTTATTGGATTAGATTAGATAGACTGCCTCTCTACCTTCCTTCTCTACACGACAGCCGACAACAAGTCCGTCACTCTATCATGGATAAGTTCACCAAGAAAGACATGAGTCGCAACAACATGTAGGGTTACTCATTCGGCGGCAATGTCAATTTTGGCACAATCCTCACGTACTACGAAATCAAGGAAAAACCCCCAAGGACCCAGTCCGTCTGACGCCCTGCTACAATTGCACCAGGTCGCCGGTTTTGTTGTAGCATCCCAGATCAATCGCCGTTCTTTCCTTGGCTATGCGGTTTTCCCGTGCTCTAAGTTACTCCCATCATTTTCTTCTCAAGTCGCCCTATGTCATCGACACGCAGGAATCTTTGAGCGATATTAATGTCTTCCACCGTGACAATGGGCACCAAAGATGCAGCTAGCACTCAGTCGCCCCCTCGCTTGCATGTAAACGCGCCACATACAGCCTTTGCAACTCGTTTATCTTCCTACAACCACATGGTCGATAACAGTGTCAAGTGCGTTCCTCTCCATCAGCTCACGATCTTGTCGACTGGCCACAACAAGCCCAATGATGTAAGGCCATTCATCGAGGTGGACATCGAGAAAACCAAGAATTGCGAGCTTGACGACTTTCTGAGGCACATGCTGCTGACCGTTTGAGAACAAGATAACCCAGGCAAGTACCAGGACAACAAGTCCGACCTCTCTGATAGGCTTCTGAGGGAAGTTCTCACGAAGATAGTCAGTATCTGCAATACCATGCCACAGGAGAGTGCAAGCACTTCGGCCAGAATGGATAAAATTTTTCGATGCTTTAATCAATTAGTGCGTATCTAAGCCTTTGCGATGGAACTTAGCTCATCCCCTCGAAGCTGTAAAGTAACGGGGGAGACTGATCGCTACGCACCCTTTGTTGAAGCCTTCAATGGTGTATTAAGCGAGACCAAGGAAGTCACCATCTCGGGCATCAAACGATGCAGCTCCCTCGACCCTCTTCTCCACAGGAACGACCCCGCGCACATCACTCAGATGCATGCCACGGCTATGTCGACACGGAAACCTGACATTGTCACGGGTTCCTTTGACTGCTGCGCAACAGGCTGCGAGCACTGAATCTTCCATGTCCTGGAACGACATAGCCGAACAACAGGCAATGAACCGTCCGCCGAAACCCGGGTTTCGCTGGTCGGATGTTCTTTCAGTCTTTGAGTTCAAGCAGACTGAGGAAGAATTTGTAGAGGAGAAACTGACAAATATCCGGTCCCGTCAAGACGTCAAGCCCCGCCCACAAGAGGTTAAACTCAAGCACCTGACAAAGGAACAGACCACTGAGTGGTCTGGCGATGCCACGGAGGATCTCAAGACAGCTGATATCAGTAAGTCATTTCAATCGCGGCGAGGGCTGCACGAATCCGTGATTGTGCTGCTATCACAGGCGCAAGCGATGATCGGCAACCGGAGTCTGGCAACTCCCATAAGCGTACACCGCAGGAACCTATTGTCTCTGGTGTGAACAAGCGAAGGAAAGTTAACACCGACGATGGTGCGGCAAGGTCGATTTTTTTCCAAGGCAAGAATGGCGATAAACCGCTGTTGATGAAGGAGGTTCTGACCCAAACGGCTGACTATGGTGTCGAGATGTTCGTGGCCCATCTGGGTGCCGCATTCATGATCAGTCATGTCGTTATAGGTGAATGCTGCGCACGAGACTATGTTATTGCCGTTTCATTCGTTCTTCAGACGATATTCTGTGGATTTGGTATTATGATCGTCAGCACCCTGTCCAATGCACCGGTTTCAGCTTCATTAAGGACCTACTTCGTTTCATGGTCCTGTTGTTTGTGTATCAGAGGCTCTCGGAAAAGAATTGGGGCTGGTCCCCTGCTTTGGAGCAAGGCGCTGAGTTCACGAATAGCAAGGGACGAACGATCAAATTCAGGTTGAAATTGCACACGCCGGACCGAATTTGCCACTATGGCCTCAATGGACGAGGGACTAACCGTGTACCGGTCGGGAACCTCGAGATTGATGGCGTTCAGGTTCCCCACAAGCTGGTGGCCAAAATTTACTGGCCCGAGAACTTCCGTCAGAAGGAGCACGAGATCCTGAAGATCCTGAAAGTCGCCGAGGAACTTGGGAAACGGGAAGGATACCCAAACGTAGCAGGGCACTTGCCAGAAGTTCTGTGCTCCTGCGAGCTTGGTGGCAACACGACGGTGATCAGGAAGCAGCTCAAGATCGACGATACTGAGTCCAAGGGCCGCACCCTCTATCTCATTGTCTTTGGCAGATTATACTCCTTGCGAGAGCTGATCAGGGAACAGCAAGGCGCAAGTAGATCTGTGGTTGATGTATGGTGGCATTGTGTGTTCTGTGAGTACTTTGCAGATTTCTGAGGACACTGTCTAACTACTTTTCAGGTCACTATGACCTGTGGAGAGGCGGGGTGCATCATCGGGATATCAGCGAAGCCAACCTAATGTTTTCGCAGAATGGCGCCAGAGAGCTACTGTGGTGTGCTGAACGATTTTGATCTGGCGGTGGTATCTGCACATGACCGGACCATGGGCACGGAGCGCACCGGCACCGTGCCGTTCATGGCGCTTGACCTCTTGCAGTCCATCGTCGACAATACTCCTTTCACCCACCACTACCAATTCGACGCGGAATCGTCCATCTGGGCACTTGCTTACGTCTCGCTCAGCTACGATCAAGCAGGGAATGTAAGCCACGGTGCTGGCGGCAGCAAGGTGAAACGCTGGTGGCAAGCGGCGCCCGAGGTGGCCAGGCTTGCCAAATTAGATTTTTTGATGAGCTTGAGTAACAGCTTGAACATCAATCTCCCGGAGAACAAGCCTGCTTGGACAGTGGCATTCTGGTGTCTTGTCAAACTCTCCAATTTGCGCCACGAGCGAGAGACGAGGCGCCTTGAACAGTCACCTGACCAGCTAGTTCCCGATGTTCTTTCCGTAGACCAGGCTTTTGGGGCCATGCTACAGGCACTTCATGCAGTAGCACTCGCGAAGCTGGATGAAGCACCTCTGTAAATTTTCTGAAAGTAGTCGTATACAATAGAGTTATAATTAATTGTAGTTCATTATGCATCCCAATCGTGTTCTGGGATCTGAGCCCCGGTGAAAACCACAGAGTGTGTGGTGGTGAAGTGTGGAGTAATATGCATAAGTATAGCTACAGTACTGGATAAATTTGTTCCAAACGATTTGCCGGGATGACCTGAGTTTCGCTCCAGCCGTCCTCAGCCAATGGTTTCGGTGGTGATAAAGCTTGTGACCTTTTACACTCTAATGGGATTCAAGCGTAACAAGTCTCCTACCGCCTATTCAAGGCGACTCTGTCACAGATATCCACATTCTACCGTGCCGCGATACGATCACTACTCGCAAATTCGCCGCCCTCTTCTTTGACCACGTATTGCGAGAACGGGTCCCCTCTTCATATCATCTCTGATCACGATAAGCTTTTTCTGTTCAAGTTCTGGCGTGCTGCGTACGACTGCTTGTACAGACCATTCTTTCCTTTCCCTTCAATTCATACGCTCTTCACGCTCTGTTCTTGTCATGAGTGCAGTTTTTATGTATGATCCTCTCAGACGCTGCCCAATGTCCCTCACGGGACGAGCAAGCCAAAGCCGTGGCTGAACGCACAATCAAAGAGAGCATTGCCAAGATCGACCGGAAACGCGTGGAGGTTGAGGAGCACGAGGCAAACCTGAAGAAGGCAAGAAGACGTTCTCGAAAGAATTCGAGATAGTCCAGTGAAAGGTGCATCATACATGTGTGTCGTTCCCGTGACCAGACCGACGCTCTGTATTTGTAACAGACAATGTACTTTTTGTGACGCTTCAACGCGAAGGTCGTTCATCACTCATCACTGTTCGCGTTTGTAGGATGCAGGCTCGTGCACGGGAGTTGCGGGGCAAGCCATCATCTCTATGACAGCGAACAGAGAAGCGAGCAATAAGCCTCATCGTCTTTGTCTGATCGTCGAATTGAGCAAAGCCCATAGAATCATCTTGGGATCTCGAATGTAATATTTCCAAGGATGTGGATTCGCTGACATTTAGCTTGAGCTCTGAATCAACGACGGAGTCAGAACCCTCCATCCAGCGGGAGAATATAACGTACAAATCGAGGAGCTCGTAAATCCTCCACCCTATGACCTTTGGCAGGAACTTGCCTGCAAGGTACAGGGTCCGTGCCGATCCGGTACTGCTGTATGCTCTTGCCGAATGGTCGTTGCTGAGAACTAGTATGGCAATACCTACCATTGGGCCACGACATGTTTCACCGTGTGCTTGGTGCATGCCACAAGTTTCGTAGAATCATTCAACGAGGACACTCACAATAGCTCACGTGTTAGTCCAATACCCATACACGCTTCCCTTTCGATTTGGACAGGACAATAGATTGATTTCGTGGCCGAATTGATGCTTGCTCTTCACTGCTCCCAGCTAACCAGTTACAGGGTGAGAAGACCACCACCCATCACAGTGCTGGTCATCACGAAGTATCAAATTAATTACAGGTTACCCCACAGATCTACGGCATAATTGCTAACGCAAGGCCTTACGCAGAGCGCCCATCATCCTCAAGTACTCCGAAGCAGACTGACAGACGCCCTTTCTAGAAGGACCAATGAACGACTTGAGCTTCCCAACTTGATATCCCGATCTATAATCTTGCATGTACTTCGAAACAATCTGTTCCCCTAGCCGCATTGTATCCTGAAGTGCCTTCTTCAGCTCCATCGAGTCCTCTTGGTAGCCTTTCGACTCCCGTAGCACAGTGTACAGGCCAACAAACGTCTGCGCGCGGCCCTTTGACGCGAGTAGCTCTGGGTGGGTAAAGTAACGATACGGTCTTCCGACAAAAACAACTCTCGGGTGGGTGATAGACTCCGTCGTGGCAGGGTTGGAGAGATCCAGACCGATGCGAGGGGAGCGGTATACGGTAGGACGTTTGTCTACCGATGAGTTCCGAGTTGCCCTTTGAAGATACAAAAACGTATCCCGCGCAGGTGCCGGTGGGGAGAGCGCAGAGATGTCACCATTCCAGGTCGTGTTCACGAGATGGTTGATGGTGGGAGCACCGCTGAGGCGCAATATCTCGTCTACGAGGAGGGATGGGCCACATATCACTTTATTGTCTGAACGGCGGCGGACAGTACGCAGAAGAGCACCACCTCTTATTGTCACAGGAACGTTGGAGGTTTGAATCACGGTGGGACCGCCGACGGTCAAATCAAGGCCTTTGCGAGTTCCGCCTCTGTAGCTACCTGCGGCTGTCACCGGGAGACCTGGTACGGAGGTGTCAGCGCGACGAGCTGAACGATGGAAATACCTGTGTGTAGGGGAGATGACAAGTCAGAACACATAACATACGATCTATTATTTTTGAGAACTGAGTTACCATTGTCCATTGCACTCCTGCTCCACACTCCCGTGAGTGAACGGGTCTTCATGGCAACGCGACTTCTGAAGGTAGAACTCCAATTCCAGAATGTCGAGGTCGGCGCATATGCCGTTGTGGACCACGGACAAAATCGTATTGCAAAGCAGTTCTTGAGCGACGGCTTCGAAACGCTCAGAGATCTCCTCCGCAGTGGTCAACGTCGAAAAGTCGAGCAAAGGAGTGAGACCAAGGCTCGATTCTGGGCCCTGACTCTGGGGATTGTCGCCGAGATCATCATTATCCTCGGTGTTGAGTGTGTTGCCATCCCCAGGTTCGCGCGGAACAGGTTGTGCGAGTCTCGAAGTTTTCCGAGTGTGACTCTCTGATTGGACTGTCAACGCAAACAAATTTGTTTTGAGAACAAGGTGTATCACCTTCGCCTTCAGTCGTATCCAACGGGTCGCGATCCTCGAGCTTTCTCTTGCCACCACTCATCTACTAGGTCTTGTCGGTGAATGGAAAGTCACCGTCTAACGTTCAACGCGAGTTCTCGGTCGGAACGCAGCGCAGACTTTCAGTAAGCGAGGTCGCGCCAAGTCATGGGCCGGGTCGTACACAGTGCCACAGTCGCAGATGACTTGGTTCGCTCATGAGATCCGGGGACCGGCGATTATAGGGAACCGATGGGGTTTCAAGGTGTCTCTTCCGACATTGCGGTGGCTCCTGGCGACACGTCAATATCACACCTCAAAGATTTCAATTATGTTGGACGCGACTCGGGTCCCCGTTGAACTTCGCGGTCGAGCCAACTAATCGCACGGGCCCTGACACTTTGAGTCTCGGGTGTGTTTTGGGTCGAGCCGACCATGCCTCGTGCATCCTAGGCAATTTCTTCCACTGTGGCGCGTTGCAACGTGGAGTGGTGGACTGCGGTAAACCGCCCCACCAAACTTGTACCGAACATCGGTCTGTTCCTTCTCGCCTGGAACGGCTACCCATCTAGAATTGACAGGGCTATGCGCGTGTAATCTCCGCACAGTTCAAAGTACGACGAACACGGGATTGGTAAGTAGTTGTGAATGAAGTTCACTCAAATTCGACTACGCATTTGTTATCAGGACTACATTTCTTTGCATGAACCTGTGCTAGATATTGTCCTTGAGGCGTCCCATTGCCGTCAGGATATACATAGGTGCGCGCCGGCCTTGCTGATTGTAATTGCGTTTAACACGTGTTTGCCTCACCTTTTCTTACCACGCGATTATCAGCCCCCTGCGGTGCGCATCATATCATCGTCACGAAATGGAGCCTACGTATCGACTAAGTGCCTCCTGTCTGCCTGCGCATGGTCAACCTCATCGAAACCGCCAGGCATGTCCTACACATATAAAGAAAAACGCCGTTGTTGCCTTACCCGCATCTTTTCTTTGTACCCCCGCCTCGTTCAATAGCTGTTTGGTTTACCTCAAACCATACTCCTCGATCCATTTCTGATTTTATCTATTCTTTTGAGCTTTTCCTCTTTCCGCAATCATGGCGTCTCCCCCCACCCCCCAGAGAAAGTCAACATTCCGTTCGCGTGTCGGAGGGGCAATACGGCGGTCATCCACTGCGTTCAGCATCCCAAGTTTGCCAAACCGCGGAAGTTCGACCACCCCACCCCCTCAGGACTCTGATACTGCATCCATTGCCGGGTCTGTTTCTGGTAAACATGACCGGGAAGGCTCTACTGTATCCCTCAACAGAATAGACACGACACCTCCACTAGCACCTGTCACAAGCTCGAGCGCGCCGAGTCCTATTCCGGAATCACCTGCACGCGAGGCTGCGGCGCTGGCCGCTGAGCCACATGCCGCAGCCAAGGCTCCATCTCCTCTTGTAAATGAAATACTCAGGGACGAGCCTGCGTCCAAACAAGCTCCCCGATCAACCTCAGGAACGCAACCAGCTCCCCAGTCCACTCCTGCCACAACGACTCCACCACCTCAACCCACGGTGATCGCGAAGTCCGCGTCGGGGGCGGAGGTTGCACCCGTCCTCACGGTCGAACCAGAGTCCATCTCTGCTCCACAGTCAGCTGCTACGTATGCGCGATCGACTCGCCCCGCTTCCGGGTCTGCCACATCCACACCACCACCCTCGGCACCACCCTCGGCTCCTGTCACGCCTGCTGTGCTGGCTACGACTGCCACCGACTATTTCGGTGATATCCCACGCTCGGCGACGCCTGTTGAACTTGACAGTGACCCTGACACCAACGTTTGGGCGGGACATCGTGCTGGGGGTACGATGAGCTCCGAGAGTGGCTCAGAAGCGCCCCGAGGACGTGTGTTGACGAACCAACCATCCAAGTCATCTGTGCGCCCTCGAGACTCCTCCGTGGCCTCATCGCAAGTCGCACCGCCGCAAAATCAGAGCCGAACTACTAGCCGGAAAGCCAGTGGTATTATTCAGTTGCGCCAGACAGAACTAGCTGGTGTCACCAAGACTTGGAGTAGCTCGAGCGATATGGGGCTTGGGAGTAATGCGAGTCTTCCGTGAGTTCCCCGAACGATTTCGATGAGGTTGTGTGGTTTAGACGAACTGTACGTCCGACAGGTCGCACGAGGATGCCAAACCAGCGGGGGTACAGGCTCAGGCTGTTTCTGCCGCCTCCCCGACGGAGACGATACATGTCCCTGAGTGAGTAGACGTCTTCTCGAGGATGTGAGTCTCTGAGGAATGTTACAGGGGTATTGATCCTCGTTCGCCGCGCGACGATACGATGATTATTGTACCAAGTGCGCCGCAGGTTCCTTTGCCTGCGGTGCATGAGGTCATGGCTATTGCGTGAGTATTCGAGAACTTCCCAGTACCCACACTCGTATTGACGGGAACCTCCTAGCCCTTTCCGTCAAACTTCATCCAGCAATTTTGATCGAAGCATTAGCGATAGCGGGCGCTATAACTCACGTGCTACCGAGTAAGCTATCCTGGTCACTGGTTCATTATACATCATCTTATGCATCGTTACGCCTCTTAGCGAAACACGACCCCTGATCTCCCGGCCCTCGACGCCGCGGATCATCACCAACTACCCTCCCCAAACCGCCTCGAGCCAAATTGCACAGTCGTATCGTTCTGCAAACCCGGCTGTGAACCAGCCAGTCCCACAGTGGGCACAGCCGGCGCGATTCGATGTCAACGGGTCCGCGCGCAACTACGGATACGGTTCCACTACACGACTCCATGTCAGCCGCGGATGGACCGAGTATGCGCTCCCACACGGGATTCGTTACTACGTGAACGAAGACATTCGGGCGATCACGGACCTGGACCTCCGGAACTCGACCAAACTCGACGAGGTTTCGAATGTCGTCGATACAGCTGATGACGTTCCTCAAGGTTGCGAGATGTGGATTCGTACCGGGACCAATGCAAAAAAGGGGTGGCGGAAACACAAAGCAGGCAGCGAACCTGTCCTTGTTTGGGTGGACCATCGCTATCGTCGGGTTCTCAACGAGGTTCCATCGGATGACTATGTGTCATCGGGGGAGGACGACAGTAAGTCTGAAGCACCGCTTTGTTTAACATTTGATGCTCACGCGGATGTGATAGGACTCGATGATGAGTACAGGTATTGGGTGTTCATCGAGTTGCACCCAGCACATATCCCGCGGGTGATCGTGGAGGGTGCGAGAAAAGAAGCGATGGATGCACTCCATTGGTCATATACTGATCGTCTCCTTACACACCCACATCTATCGCCCACTCTGCCGCCCTTCAGCCAGGACGAGTGCATAGAACTGTTCAAGCTCCTTAATGGTGAGCCCGAGTTTTGCTTGAACTCGATGCATGCTTAACTACGTCATGCAGACCCGAATCATCCGATCACTGCCGCATACACTCGAACGGTAGCCCGCATTCTCTTGCGTGCTGGTGAGTCTTTTTGGCTACAGTTCTGCAGGCAAAGACGTCTCATCGCCGTTGAAGCGCATTGGCACCAGGTCAACTTCCGACCTCATAAACCGTTGCCTCGTGATGTCTCGTATCAACAGCCCGTCAGGAGCACGCCCATACTCCGTACGATCCTTGAGCTCTTGGTTGGGATCTTATGTCTCGGTATACCTTTCCTGTTCATGGATAGGGCAAGATACAATGGCCAATTTGACGTCGAGGGAAGTCATCTTCCTGAAAGTACTACGCCGCTGTTCGTCATCGGTGCTTGTGCGTGCTTGGTGGTGAGGTTTTCCAACATTGCGTATTCTGACCTTGCGCTTATCGCGCGATTATTTCAGTCTGCGATCATCCTCAGTGCCTCGGTGACACTCATGTCCTTCCCTGGGCTGGACAGCGTCACGCGGATTGGCGGTCTCATCGCCATCACGTGCTCCGTCTTGAGCATGATTTCTTCATTCGTTTCCATCTTCCGCTACAAAGCCGAGATGGCGCGCGGGACTGGACCATCTGCAGAGGGATTCGTGATGCTCTCAGTGAGAATAATCTACCTTTGCCGCATGAACCCAGGGACCGACATACTGACGGATCTTTTTGCGCCAACAGCGTCGGAGCTTCATGCTCTCGCTTCCGCTCGTCTTCCTCGCGTACTCGGTCGCAGGGTTCGTCACTGGCGTCGTCGTCTACTCTTTCCGAAGCGTCACCATCAATCTGGCGAGTGTAAATTCGCCCGTGGCTGCCAGGTTTGACGAATACACAAAGTTCATGGTCGTTGGTGTCATTGGAGCGCTCGTGGGCGTGTTGATCGCGTCCACGATGGTGGCACGGAGGTAAAGACGCGGGAAGGGAATGTCAAGATACAGAATGGAGTGTAACATACGACCGTTTCTCACTTCCTTTTTTTGACGCACGATCTTGTGGGAGTAGCCTGGGTAGTTGAAGGATATTTATGTATGATGTATCTTTCCGTTGCACTCTCCTTGATGATGTACAATGAACGGACGTGCCAAGCAAAGGAGCGCGGGAAACGTTGGTTTGAGGGTACCCGTGTTTGCGGGATCGAGACGATCCAAGCACACATTGCGGAGGAAGAAGTATGCATTGTCACCAACTCCAACTTGGAGACGTTGGTCGTTCGACTTCCGCACTGGCGATAAGCAAAGTCCGCCCGGATCGGATACGAAGCGACCAATGTGATACGATACCATCGCGCAATAAATGCGAGACGCGCGGGTCGCCGAGGACAACGGATCTCGATAACGACTAGCAGTAAGTGCGCGATGACGTTGTTGGTTGTTCGCCCACTTGATGATATGAACCGGCAGGTGGAATGTCGTGGCAGCTGTATACTTATCTGGTGCGCGAAGAAGTGACTGACTGCCAGCCCAGCGCTCTGGTCCATGCAGTGTGGATGTCTTTTATCCCCGTATCCACCCGTAGCAGCTCTACACGATTGAGGGTTGTGTGGGTGCGCTTGTGTCCAGTCAATGTGACACGGATCGTGTTGTCCTGAAACTTCCATACTTGGACGCGAGACGTCATCCATAAATAATCTTGGACAGGAACATTGAATCATCTACCGCATGATCTCTTTTTCTTTTCTTTTCTTTCCACTCGTTGTAGACGGAAAACATAGTTTACATATGCGGCGGCTTCTTAAATCGGACGGACGGACGGACGGACGAAGATGCGAGGAGAACGATCGGGGTGGCGATAAGGGACGATGCAAGGAGGGCGCCAAATATGGAAAAAAAGTGCCGAGATGCCGGGCCGAATACAGCGAGGGCACTTGAACGAGTTTGCCACTGCGTGAGGATATAAACGCTGGCTTGGGTCCACCAGCTCCACTCTTCCCTTCTCACTGACGTCGAAAATGACCTGGGCTGCGGCTCCAACCTCCGTAAGCGCAGTCATCGACGACAAGCTCTACATCGGAAAGTATGTGCCACCCTCAACCTTGCGATTTGGTAGTCAAGTCTCACCTCTTGTCCAGTCTTTCGGCGGCCCTGTCGCAAGATGTGCGAAAAAAGTTGGGAATAACGCATCTGCTGTCAGTCTGCACAGAACATACCTTTGATCCTCAACCCAATGCGATGGTTATTCCTGTGCAAGACTCCGAGTATGACGATCTCCTGATCCACCTTCCCGACGCGTGTCTCTTCATCGAGACAGCCCTCAGCCGTGGTGGAAAAGTCCTCGTTCATTGTGTGATGGGCGTCTCGAGGAGTGCCACCGTCGTTTGCGCCTACCGTGAGTTTATTACCCCTACCTCTTTGTCTGTACGCCACTGATCCACGTCGTCCTCAAGTCATGGCGTCTCAGCGGCTTTCCGTGTCAGCAGCATTAAAATACGTTCGAGAACGTGAGCTCATAGCAAGCCCACCTGACCAATTTTGCTCATATACTCCCCTAATTTGATCACAGGCCGCCCTGAAATTCACCCGAATTATGGCTTCATGAAGCAGCTACACGCATTCCTACACTGCCGCTACAGGCCATCATACACTAATAGTGAATACATCGCTTGGAAACGCAGACAAAAACGCGAAGTTACAAAATACCTAAACCTCCTCACTGACTGCATCCCCGTCGTTCCAGATCAACTATACCTCACTAGGTTTGTCTGTCGGATCAGCCAGTTTTGGAAAATGCTTGAAAGTTGACGGACTCTTTACCAGCGAATTTCCAGGAGACGCCGATGCTGCCGAATCCCTTCTGCTGGATCTGGGGGCCACACATTTGCTTTCGATCTCTTCTGCTCAACTGCCAAAACCCAACCTTTCCTCGAACTTTCAACACTATTTTGTCAACGTCCCCAATAATGCACGAGAAGCTCTGTTACTTGAGCTTCCTGACGTGTGTAATTTCACAGGCGATGCGATCGCTCACGGTGGTCGCGTGCTCGTCCAGTGCCGCGTTGAACTTAGGGCATGTATTGTAGTTTGCGCTTATCGTAAGAGTCATCGTACCATTTCTGTCCGGTCATTCTACTCACTGTTACCCAGTCATGGCATCACGAAAACTATCTCCCCGTCAGGCATATGCGATCCTCGAAGCAGGTGCGTCAGATGCTTTTGTAACCGACCGTCTTTTGAATACTTTCATGCAGCCCTTCCACTTTACAACACCACGCCCGTATTTTATCGTCATCTTGAATTATTTGCTGCGTGCAATTGTCGCCCTACCATTGATCATCCCACCGTACTCGCTTGGCTGGCCGAGCAATTCGTTGACCCTTCCCTCAAGCCTCCCACCAAAACACAAACAATCACAAAGACGACCACCATTACCACTAACCCCCCTTCACTAACGGTCACCACGTCCTCCACCTCGTCCAACTGCATGCCCTTGACGTCCATCGACGCTTTTGATATGGCATCTCTCAATGAGGCGCTGTCACGATATCAGCCCACAAGTGCGACTGTATCATGATGCTAGGAGCGAGAGTTGATCATCCTCACGATGGTTGTGCGATGAATGTTTACTAGTGCTACGTGTATGATGTATCATCTTATTAAGTTATACCCCTCCTAGTATACCGTTCGTCACGTGTAGTTGATGGTTGATCAAATCTCCCACACAACAAGCATCAGAGATCCAGGCAAGGGCGTTGTTGGCATGTTTTTTGTTGGACAACGTTCGCATTTGACCATCAGCGCGCACGACAACGCCCACGCACGCTATCACACCCGCGTTAAACGTACATTGTTACCAAAAAATTGTATTCTCCGTGCCGCCTCGTGCTCTACCTCGTTCTCTTGGCTTCCTGCCGGTTCAGTTGTATCCACGCCGCTCGCCTTCTTTCCCAACCGCAGCAATTCCTGACACCTCGCAAGCCTCATCTAACCAACATCTTCATCACAATCTCTCCATCGTGTACTCTATGTCTTCCAACAAGAGTCCTAATCCATACAATGGTGCCCCGCCAAAGTGAGCAGTGTCGCCAAGTCGGATCCGATTCTCGTCTCTCCCTTCTATCCACTTTTTTCTTCCTTTCTTTCCCTCTCTTCTTCTCGTGCGACAGCGTGTTGACATATATCCTATCATCGCGGTCTGTTGGTGGCATGGGGTGATATGTGGATAGGTACCTGAACGATTTCAGCAAAGCACTCGCGAGCGAAGTGCGCATTCTCCTTGCGGAGGTGGGCAAACTTCGAGATGAACGTCGACAACTTCAATTGTACGTCCTCTTCTACTTGCATTCACCGTTTTGGTCACCCACTTCTATCATCGATTCGATACGTTTTCGCATCCTGGCACGATACCACAACAAACAAACAAACAAACAAATGAAATGAAATGAACAGCGAAATTGCGGAATTGATGGCCGTCAAGTCAAAGCATGGTGCGGGCGGCGAGTACTCCCCTAACTGGACACCGCCGGTGAGTTGCCATCATTACTCGTCGCCCTGCCTCGCGTTGTTCACTGTGATCGCATACCCCCACCTCTCCCTTGCCAATCATACGTGCACTGAAATACCTTTGTCTTGATCTCCGTCCCTCCCATTCCTCGCATCGCTCCGCCCGTGCCCCGTGTGGTATTCGATGACGGATGGCAAACGACCCGGTTTTCGTGCGACATCTAGGCCCAAGAACCACCTGCCCCACCTCCAGTGACAACTCCTTCGCCCGTTGACGACGGTCCACCCGTCCAAGCCCGACCAGCCTGGAAAGTCGTACACAAATCGACACGACGGGAGAGAGGACCCAAGAGCCTCCCTCCCCCTGCCCCTGCTCCAGCGCCTGTGCCGGCTATTGGAGCGCCGCCACCGACGTTACCTGCTTGGGCTCAATGGCGACGTGGGTGTCGCCTGTCCTCACGTTTTGCCATGTGCTGACGGTGTGCTCGTGCTTAGCTAATCCTGCTATGATGCCACCTCTTAATGTGGTTCCTGGGCCTGTTTCCCCACGACCGATGACCCCCACCGCTCGTCCTGGTCTCTTTGGTGAGTCCTGCATGTTGGTTTCGTCTGGCTTGTTCATGCTGAATCAATCGTCGTCCTTGCGTGTCCTCATCAGGCCCGCCAACCCCGCCTCCCAAGTAATCCAAGGGCTCCAATCCAATTGCTTAATGTGTTTAAAACACGTCTTGATCATGTGATGTACCCTCTCTTTACCATCTAAATTGGCCATGCCGCTCTTTGCCTGATCCGTGTTCCATCATATCCATGTTCCCGCTCCTCCTATCTATCCTACGCATAACCCATCTGAATCTCTGTATTTGAAGGATCTAACCTGCCTGTTTTTTACGACTGATTGTCTGCTTGTTGTACCAAATGTTATTTGCTTGCCTACCACTCAAGTCACGCGCAGTGTGCATGAACTCTATTTGGTGTAGAGTGAAAACGTGCGCATGACATTGTGATTCGTTTTTGTATCCACCTATTCTGCCATCACACGAGTCCGCAGCCTACTTGACCACTAGGAAGAGTAGTACATAGGAGCTACAGCGAAGTTCTACCTGGGCTCTTGATCGTCCCGATACAAGTCGATAATCGCATCTTTGTTGGATCGATTTGACGTGGGCCCAGGGCCGAGCGAGGCTGAGCGCTGATCGCTGATCTAGGGTAACCCTTCCTATTACATTACAGGGGGGTTCCAACACCGCTTGCCCTCATATCTCTGATATGAAGCGATGGGTCGGCGATAGGTGCATTCGGAGATGATGGAATGATACCAACCAATCGTGCGTTCGTTCGTTCGTTCGTTCGTTCTTTTATCTGATATCGTCACGAATCGCGGGTTTTTTCCCACACAGATCACAGGTGGGCTTTTTGAAAAATGAAAAAAAAAAAAGGAATGTCCACATATGTCCTTATCCTTCAAAGCTTCATCCTCTGGCAAGAGATGCCGTTTACTCATCGTGACGTTGGATGGATGACGGTCAACAAAATCATTCACGCGTTTCACACCGTGTCCTTCCCAGTGACGAACCCCATCTGTTCCGATATCAAATCGCCGTTTGCTATCTAGCATGCAGCCGGCGAGTGATTCTTACGAAAACAACCGCAAGCGCGTGAATATGTCTGTTCGTCACTATGACTGTTTCGATCGACACGTCGCTGTCATGGTTTTCGAACTTTGTGTTGACCATGTTCTATATAAGTAAACGACTGCAAGCACAAATGAGGTGTTTATGGTGTTGACGTTGACGAGGACAAGGATGAGGATGAGGATAAGGATGTGGAAGATGTTGTGGATGAGGAGGATGAGGAGGATGATAGATATGGAAACTTGTTACGTAAACAGTCGAAGCTCGGGTTACCCCCCAGCTGCCAGTGGTATGACGAAGTTAAACTCGTCTGCGCGTCGTATAGTCAATCTTTATTTTGGACAAGGTCAGACAGCCACCGTCACTTGTCTCGTGAGCATCGTCTCACCAGCAGTCACAAGTACAATTCATTACAACGTGATCCAGGGGTACGTGGTGATACACAGTACTTGAGTGTGTAATATATATTACAGAACGATGCGTACCAACTCTCCATGACACAACGACATCAGCTCTCAAGGCCTCAGCCTCTTGGGGCCTGCACAGATCCTCCGCTGCATCAAGCGCTTCTGTCAAAAACGGAGACGACCTCCTGGTTTCGACTATTTCAAACTTTGGAGGCCTTCGAAGCCATCAAGTATCATTGTTATAGTGTGGCCACGGTGTTACAGTGTGTCCACCTCACCTCTTGGCACACCGACACTAAACGAACCATCTGCAGACGCTAGCGTTATCACGAGATATAAGCTCTGCTGATCGTCCTCCCCAAGCGGGACGTTCTTGTCCACCTTGAAAGACCAATGAACTGGTTGAGGAGGCTGACGTTAAATGGTACCGATGCACCATTCAGGGATGGAACTGTCTGCCCCGTTTCAGTGTTGCATTCCCGTATGACTTACCGACGGGATACCCAGGACGAGGGCCTCGTCAACTTGCCATATATACTTGTAAGCACCAATCCCATTTATCTTTGTGGCGTGCGTTATACACCCACCCAAGCACGGACGCATATGCAGGAGGACAGGACAGCCTCCGGCCGCCATCTAACAATGGAGTCACACACAAAAATGACCTCTCGCGCAAAAGTATTCTTGGCATGAGAGTGCTGAGCATCTAAATCCAAAACCCTATAAGATCGCGCGTCCGACTCGCGAGTTCGTTCTTCTTCTCGAATTCCTGACCCTTCACAAGTTCACACCATGCGTTTCAACGCTCGTGCATTCTTCGCCGCCCTCTTCGTTACGAGTGGCGCTCTTGCCCAACTGAGTGGCTCGCCTACCAGTGGCAGCCCCGCTGTCACCTACCCCGCTGATTATGATGCATTCGTCTTCTGCAGCAGCCCAGGCTGCACGGGCACGTGTGAGGTCGTCAGCACCGCGGATGTCCCTAAGGACGACGGGGAGGCCGCCCCGAACGACATGGGCTTTCAGTCCATTTACTGGTACGATCCCTACAGCTATGCCTGGTTGTTGTACACGTGCGTCGACTACTACAACTGCGCTGAGGATGTGAATATTCTGCCGAACACGTGCTACAATCTGTACGACAACGGTGTCTCGGCTGACTTTTACGAGTATTGGTACTTGGTGAACGTGGTGTATTGATGTGTATCTTATCCAGAGGGGTATGGATATCTATCTCTTCATGTGGCTTTGTAACAGATAAGCTGACCTGCATACAGGCTTGCGGGAAGCGTGGTTCGAGAGATAAAGGAAGAGAGGTTGGCGTGTTGTGAGATCTATGACTGCCTGTACCCTTTTCACTAACCTCAACTAGATAAATAATTTTAGCTCGGGAGAAATATTCTGAATAGGATTGTCAATGCAAATAAACTCACGTTACTACACGCAAATCTTGTTGGTAGTACTACCGTGAAGCGAGAATACCCCATCGTGAATTCTGGCTTCGTGGTCTCGCCTCTCCATCCCGTCATCAAGTCTATCCGCAGCTCTGGGGGTACAAGTTGATTATATTAGAAAGGCGTAGATGGGCTCCTGCCTCATATTAGGTCATTGTCATCATCCTCGCTGTGGGTATCCAGCCCATTAAGGCGTTGTGGTGAGGCCGGTTTCTCCCGATACATCGTACCACACGGGATACCCAAGTCAGCGTGACCCTCTGTCAATAAGAGAATGGCGAATCCTAAAGGCCTCACAGGCTGGATAGCAGGTCAGAGCATTACCCAACAACAGTAAGAATCACTCGCCGGCTGCATGCTAGATAACAACGGCGATTTGATCGAGCATAAAGTTCATCGCTAGCAGACACGTCAACACGACCGTGAAACGCAGGATGGGCTTCCATGGATCGAGGCATGCGAAATCCGAAAGGATATTTGATATTTCTGATATTGCGAGAGGTAGGTTCATCCTGCCAAGTACTAAACCCATCGGTTGCGAGATAACCACCGTCTCCCCAGACAATAGCTATCTGGCAACCGAAGAGAATAGGGCCGTAACCATCCAACCCGATCCCAGGGCCGATCTTGATAGCAGGTCAGAGCATCACCCAACAACAGTAAGAATCACTCGCCGGCTGCATGCGAGATACCAACGGAAATCTGATCGAATATGGAGTTCGCCACTGGCAGACACGCCAACGCTGCAAACGCACAAAGGGCTTCTCCATGGAGTAGGAGTGGGCCTCCAGAATCCATACCATCAGGATATTTTGTTGACAGTGCGAGGGGTGGTTTCCTGCAAAATCCATCGGGCGCAACACGGCTATCATCTCCCCAGACAGTAGCTATCTTGCGACCGATGTGCAAAAAAAAAAACATCATCCATCCCCGCACGCACGCACGTTCGTCAATCTCAGGCTGGATCTTGTGATCGATGCGATGTGTTGCAGTAGTAGAGGTAGTGAACATTTTATTCTCGTTGATCGACCCCTGGGAACCATCTTGCGTACGTTTCGTTGTCGATGCTGATGAGATGGTTGCCCGCTGCAACTGTCAACGCACAGATATACTGGCAGCTGGCAGCTGGCGATTAGGTTTCCATTCGAGAAAGACAAAGAAATGATGCCTACAATCATTGTGGTGTTGCAACGGACCGACGAGTCGCTCTCCAGCTCTGAAGTTGCTGGTTGGAGTGAAGTTACTGGTTCTTGGTGCCCGTGGCAAACCTTATGTAAGGGTCGAGTGTGGGAAGACATTACATTATTTAACTGGATGATTTCACAGCGTGTAAACGCGTACAAGTCTCACGAACAGTGTTTATTCGCGCAAATGGTTCACTTTCAAATCCGTGAACAGGATGACAATGTTTCCTTTTACCATCCCCATTGTTCCAAAGCTTTCACCTCTTGACCGTCTTGGACTCGCCATTGCTCAAAGTCCATCGTTACCCGCGCTCGCGACGAAATGGAAGCCGCCTCCACGAGTTACCCTGCCTTGGGGCGATCGTGGTGTTCCTTCTCATAGAATTTTAGATTAATTCAAAAGGCTACCGTAACCACCGCAAAATATCTAATGTTTATGCTGTTGAAGTTCTGTGCATTCTGAAGTTCCGTGGTGTATCGCCAACTCACTCCTTGAAGTTACAAGTTACGGTGGTCACGTTTCGCAAACCAGCAAGATGATTGGGCGGGGCGGTGATCGTTATATACGAACCCTGTCTTATTTGCGCCTTGCCCCCAACGCTGGCTCGGCGGTCTCGATCGTCCCCGTCTTCCCTCCGAAAACGATCTGACATGATTTCTATCAGGTACACGCTATTCATACAATTGTATTTTGGCCGCGCTGCGGTTCAGAGGGGTATGGATTGTACGAATACATGGATACATGGGTTTATGTTGCGATGACGCTCATAGCGATGTTGCGAAGGGGGGTTTATGATGTCAATAATGGTATATCTTGAAGACGATTAGGTGTGCTGGCCCCTGACCTCTTGTTGCATCAGGCGTCGTAGACCGAGCACCTGACGAACAGCGTCGAGAACAGGTACTGTGATACTTGCGAATCGTGAAGAGGTAGATGCCGGTACCCTACATCACCCACACACGTCAGACCACCAGCTATTTGGGCCGTGATGACGCGAAACGCACCCATCGCAAGACTCCCCAGACTGACGCAATACACCGCGATCGGCTCTCCGTCGGACTCCCCATCCCGTTGGACGGTGAACCGCACAAAGATGAGATCGCGCATGTCACCCACGCACTCGAAAGGCAGCCTTAGCGTCTCCTGCCACACTGGATTGAATCCGTTGTTCTTCACCGAACTTGTGCGCATCGTCGTCACCGATCGGTGAGCATGTGCGTGGCTGGTGGACGAGTTGACTGAGGGTAGGCTGGAAGTGGATGAAGAGTGGGAGGATGTGGAACTGCTCGGGTGAATCCAGTCGGGGGTGTGCACGGACACCTCGACGTAAGGATCAATGTGTTTGTCCATGATCTCGTGTCCCATTGCGTCCTTTGGGCGGGGCAACTGCTGAGCCGAAATAACCTGCCAGTGCCAAGAAGAACCAAAAACAGCACCACCGCATCCACACATCAGATGACCATAAATTCAGCGGAGAATGGGGGCTTACAGTCACTTCCAAATAATGTTGCGTATGATGGTGGTGGTGCTCCTTCTCGGCCTTGCGGGGATCTTCAGACTTGCGGTGAGCCTCCGGTTTGAGGACGTAACCGACCCTTCCATTCCTTTGGAACATTGCATGATTAATCATGTACCCCAGATCTATCAAAGATGGTATCTCGCTAATTCCACGGCGCCGTCCAAGGCCCGAAATATGTTTACGTACCGAACGTTTGCCAGTTAATAGCGACCAACTGCGCACCGGCTGCCCAATATCGATGAGGCAGATAGTTCGTCGAACTTACTCTTGTACCTTTCGGATATATCCTAATCAAGTGCGTCTTGTTGTGCTTGATTAGATCGGCCCCACCCTGCTTGAGAATCTTGTTCGTCGTCGTCTCAGAGAGTGAGAACAAGTGTACGGGATCGTAGTGTTCTTTCTTGTTGATGCCGCGGCACTTCACGCCGACGGTATAAACCAGAAGCGCAGCGAGGGCAGCAGACATCCTGGCTTTATGCTCTGGTTTTGAATCCGATCTAGGGAGCTGCTCGACGACTGCAGTTGAGGTCGCTATCACTGTGCTAGCGAGTGCTGCAGTGACAGATCTCTCAGGAGACGGATGCCGACCGCGAACTCGATTGAAGACGTTGCGCGCTCTTCGAAGCTCTTCCTTCAGTTCTGCTGTTTTCATCGGCGTGACGCTCAGCCAAGTGTCACGACGACTAGATGCCGCTGTGACCGATTTACCTTTGACACCTTCCACTTCTCGCAGTTTAACCTTTCTAAACTCCCCTTTGATCTCGTACACGACGTCCGAGTCTGACGTGGAGGCTTCGGTCGAAGAGGATTCCGTATCGAGTGTGACATCCCTTTCGCGAATGGGTTCGCTCTCGGAGACGTAGAGATTCTTCGCCTTGGGGGGACGCGGTTCAGCAATCACACGAGAGACTTCCAGGTAATGAGTACACCAACCTTTAACAATACCCGACCCTTGAGATCTTCGGGACTTGGCAACGGCCCAGATAACGATTTCCCTTCGATTGGCGCGCTAACTAAAGCCTCGCCAAAGACTTCGCGCATGATGACGGCCAGCATGTCTTGTTGGGGGAGCGAACAATGAATCTCAGCTGAGATGATGATCGGATAAGGGGAGGTTACAAAAGCGTATTTCATGACCGCCTCGCAGACCTCGCGGGTGGACACTTTGGAAGTCAAGGTCTTGCCGTGGAAGACCATCGGTTCATGTTCTCCGTCGTAAACATCCACTGAGACTGCGGTATTAGCGAACGCCGAGTATTAACAGGACTCCAACGTACGCTCGACGCTACGACAACCGTGGAGGAGAGCTCGGATGTAACCCTCGATGGTACTGTATCCGACGAGTTGATTTCCGACTAGATATGTGTTGTGCGAAGAAGATATGAAGTAGTCGGACAAGGGATGTGTCATTGGTTGATAGACCTTTCCATTTTGACCCATAAAAGCCGAGTTATCGGAAGATACGAGAAAGGCAGTGAACGCATCCAGGGACATCGCAAGATCTGGAGTATATGGTACACCACGGCCTTCAGATGTCTTTGTAGTATACCGCGCGAAAAGGTTCTCGAGCTCGCGTTGAGTGAGACTTGACTCGAAGTGGGTGAGCCCCAGGAAAGCAAAGTCACAAATCGCTTACCTTTTGAGTATCGCGCATGAAGCATTCAAACACGTTCAACGTGAGCTTTCCATCGTGCATTAAACACAATTTCTTGTACAGCAGATCAATCTCGGAGCGAGTTTTGAGGAGCTTGACGAACGTCTGAAAGTTGGCGAAGTCGAGGTATTGACGATTTTGCGAGTCCGCACTCTAGACGAACCATCGAGCTCATCATCAATCGACCCAGAAATACAGTGACCCACCTTGAACAGACGCTTGAGGTCCTCCTGAGACGAATTGATATTTAATCGCCTACACAACTTTTCCACCTGGTCGAAAGACAATCTCTGGTCGTTCTCTTCGCCGGTAGACTTCCAGCACTGCTTAACCCAGATCGCCTGTCGGATCTCCTCGTTTCCAATGCCCGTCATGAGTTCCCGTCTTATTGCGTACAGCTTTCTTAAGGTGATGTCCCAAAGCTGGAACGATTCCAATGAAGAGGCGATGAGATGGAGCGTCTTGTACTGTCCTTCTAGCATGTAAATGATAGTGATCCATTTATCCTCGTATTCGCGTGCGAGTTGAAACTGCTGGCGGTAATATCTCGCATCGGATCCAGACCTGAGCTCCTTGATGTTTTCGATGGGAACTGTCAAGCGTGGCAAGTGACAGGGTGAATGTTGGCCCCTAAACTACCCGACCAAAAGGCACGCACTTATCCTCAATTTCTTGGATTCCCATATGATCTGACCTTGATCGGCATCGAGCTTGAATAGATAGCTCTTTTGCGATTTCCCCGAGACTTTGGTCATGGGCACGCCTTGTTGCAGTAACGCGGGTACATGGATCTCTCCCATGGAAGGCATGGCTAGTTTGTGTGCATGTGCAGAATGACCGTCGGTGGTGACGGTAAACACGATCGCCTTCTCAATCGAGCCACGCTGATC
Organism: Butyriboletus loyo; assembly: GCA_038093515.1. Lineage (NCBI taxonomy): Eukaryota > Fungi > Basidiomycota > Agaricomycetes > Boletales > Boletaceae > Butyriboletus > Butyriboletus loyo. Next base: position 83,719 of record JBBPSI010000081.1, read on the forward strand.
CGAAGAGGTGCGGTTATCTTTGCCGTGCACTTTCCTAATCCGGACTTGGCCAGCTTCACCGCCTTGAACCCGGCTCGGTCGGCTGTGACTCGCACCGCGAGGACGACGAAGTGACTCGGAAAGGCTTCGCCCGAGCGTTGTCGTGGCCACTCGAGAGATATGGTGGGATATAGACCGTCGGAGGTTGCTGTCACGAGCGGCTGGTTGACGCTCCTCCACCAATGCCAACGCCTCCCTGATCGCACGTATGTGCTCTTCGTGACTGCCCAAGAGCACTGGAGCGCGTCGTAGGATAGGAATGGGTGTATTGTCATTCGTCCACAGCTCTGAGTGCTCTGACATGGTGCTGAAGGAATTTCTTCCCAGAACGACACGGGGGCAGGCCGGGTATTTAAGGAGCGACACCATCGGATCGGCCCTGGGCAGACGCGCAGGGCGTCAATGGAAACAATTTCCCTCCGTTGGGTACAGCAGGGCAAGGAGCGTATTATAAAGACTATTTCGTATTTGCAGCCCCAGCATTGCATTGCCTCATTGTCACAGCAACTGGATGTTGTACGGAATCACGGATGCTTGTGATGCCGAGGGAGCTTCTCTCGCACAGCTGCGTGCTACATTACTGTTGCTTAGACACGAACTACGGTGGCGAAATCGGACAGGCTGTCGTTCAGATACCCTCCTCCATATTGGCCACCTAATTCTCTGGGTAGTTCCTGGCCCGCCACCCCGCCGGGGGGGAGATCACGTGACGCACGTACAAAGCCCGATTTATTTCAAATATTTGCCTGAGCCAAATAAATATCATCCTTTGTATATATAACGAAGGCTTCAGACTTCTACTACACGCGTGTCAATGCTCTTAAAGTGCGCGCTGGACTCTCCCTCAGTGAGGTCAGATTGGTTCCCAGTCCAATGCTGTGACTTTCCTGTAATATAATCGCATGTCTCACTAGTTATCTGGACATGCGACAACACTGAATTAAGCCCTATGGGCTGTGCGATAAGCTATCACGAACGATATAGCAAAGGAAACATTAACGCTACAATGTACGATGCAAAAGCGAATGAAAGGGAACAAAAGTCCAAGCCAACTCAGCGGGTGTCGATATAAATTTCCGCCATCCAATGATCATCACAAGCGTTCCAGAGCGCAATGAGCACCAAGCGGTCAAAGGCTATACCTCCCGTACTGCTGCTCCCTAGACGCCACCCCGCAACACTCGGAGAAGGTGTCTGAGTTGCCATTTGCTGATATAAAGTCAGCGGAAATGAGCAGTTTGGCATGAACAAGAAATGACTAACACTCACAGAAACATATGCAGAGGATGCAAAGGCAATCTGAACAGCAAGCTGACCACGCGTCACCGGGCCCGCGGACGAAAACAGATCGAGAGTGTGAGAGGAATCCACGTGTTCATAGCCCGGCCACTGGGACGGTAACGTCAGAGTGCAACTCGGAGACGGGCGCGAGGCTGGATATTACCATAATTCTCAAAAAAACCTTACGAATCCCAAGAGAACCGGACATGAGGTATCCCACAGGTTCATTGGCATCCACAATCATGCGCTCCAAAGCACCGCCTGATCGTGCTACCAGTTCTCGCATGGGTATCCCGAGGCCACGTGTAGGAGCTCCGATCAGCTCAAATGTGACGGGCACATGGGGAGACGTCCGACGGGGCGATGAAAGAAGTTTCGATGGTGGAATTTGCGGAACACGCTTGTAAGATGGAGGAAGCGATGTCGGAAAAGGTGGTTCTAACAGTGGGTTGGCATGAGACAAGGTGGTGTACTGGGAGTGGGATTCTGAAGGCACGGGGGCGTGGAGAGGATTGAGGTAGTATGACATGGTGAATACGAAGAATGGTGATGAGCACTCGACAGTGAGGACACTGGGTTCAAGACTACCTTGACTTTATACCTTGCGACTTGACAGCTGGAAGAACAAGTGAAAATGAAAGGCTGGTCACAAAGGACAGGCTGAAAGGACTGGAGTGAGTGCGATAGAGCTCCAACGAACGCTGGCATCAGAGCACTATTGGTCCAATTATCTCTACCTGCAGGCCATTTGGATTGCGTCATAGACGATTTCCAGGTTTCCATTGGTTGCGATCAAGGATAATGGGGACGTCCTTTGTTCCTACTCCTCCCATTCAGACTTGACGTCGTTAGTGAATGTTGCATGAGCGTGGGAGATTTTTTGATGACGCCGTAGGCCCATCTGCGTCGCGGAGCGGAGTCCATGAGCTCAATGCGGAACTGTCTCGGACTGAGTGAAATGGTTCAGCACTACAGTTCGCAGCGTACGCTTGATGCAACTTGTTACACGACCTTCGCTCTAATCACTCCAGGTCATCAGCATGTTATTGTTGACAAGATCCACCAGCAGACATAAGAGGGATGTGCGAGGAAGGGCGACATAAATTTCTGGGTCGCAGCATCACATTAAATATCGAATCACGACTTCTCCTGCTTCTGATCCCACCTGGTTGGTCGTCATAGCATGATATTCGGAAAAGACGTACTGGGCAGAAGTCACAAGGCTGTTGCAGGCATCCCCAAGGTCTCAATTTCCGTACTGCGCCACCCGTCTGCCGAACAGGAATAATATATGATCCAAGAGGTTCACGAGGGTGACCAGAGGGGCCGGAGTATGGTGGAAGGCTTCCAAGTAACGACTCTTGAGAGCCGTCCGATCATTTCCACCCTAGAGGTTACTGTACGAGGAGATCTCCTACCAGTGTCAACCTATACATCCGCTGCACTCGGTCGTCGTGATGTGGTCATTCTCCGTTCACCAAATCTAGTGAGGTGGTTCGCATGAGCACTGTCACAACTCAAATTACTGTCTTATTTGAGCAGCACTTCGCTTTCTGGATCAAAGCCTCCGCCACACTGGCATCTTGCATCGGACGATCGATCGTTTGGAGGGTACTTATATCACTTGGCTGTGGGGTGCCATTACATCCGATTTCAGCGGGATGACGATTGAAATATCGACACCATAGAATGGGTGAGTCAGGTAGGTACTGATAGCTCGGCGACGACGACGAAACTCAAATACCATATATACAGAGGTATTCATACAGAGACACTTATACTCAAATACACAGAAATTCCGATGGCCAGTAGGCACATGCCATACTTGACCACTGGGCCCCCCACTTCATGGGGGACTCTGGTGGTTGCCGCACCAAGGATGAAAAACATCCTACCTATAAGTGCGAGGACCCTCATCCTGGCATTATCAAAACTATTCAATGCCGGTCGAGCGTCAATCACAAGTTTCGTTTCCCTTCGTGGATGCTTGATCCCGTAGTAATCAATGACATATCGGGCCTCCTGTCCAGTTCGCGGACGTCGAACAATCCAATCGTGTCGATCAAAAGGATCGGGTAGCCTACTTACGGAGTTCAATCCAGGAATCGATACATTGTAAACGGAAGATACATGCGTGAAATAAGAAGGGAAGAACCACTTCCCCAATTTGTAGAAACGAGCCTTGTTCGAAAGGTGACCATGAATGCCTGAAAACGATGCGAGCTCGAGCTTAGTCGCTTCAGCATCTCTGGTGAAGCGAGTGAGTACCCGGATTTTCAAGAGATATATATTCGTACCCTCCATGAAAGCGTGACTCCCATTGTAGAACCTCTCTCCAGGCATCTTCGTTCAACTTGTTGTGGATGAGAATCATAGGTTCGATCCGCCTCTCTGCCATATTCCAGCCCTTCCGGAGCAGCGCGTTGTAGAATTGCTGGGGTGAAGGATATTCCCAATTCTCTTGCGCTGATGATACAACGTCAGGAAGCAAAAGAATAGTGAGGTCTTAACTCACTATTAGTTTGATGACCATACGTCGAGTCTGGTGGGCGAGGGATGGAAGAAATTACTCTCGTCGTTGCTAATTTACTGGATTGACAAGGAGCGGGTTCTTGACTTTCGACTGGCATATTATTACGGGGATCGATTGGCGCATTTGAGACTGGGCATCTCGCAGGAGGCTGAGACATGAAGGGCTGACTGGATGATCGTACAGGGCATTGATCTGCCGGAGAGGGATCGATGACAACCATGAGGGGCGATTGGAGTGGAAAATGGACTACCAAAGCAGAGTAGTCTGGACTAATATACCGTTCGCGGCCTCGTGTTTGAATGACCAGTCACGACAGGTGATGCGCTTCAATTGAAGTTGAGGGACCTGGTTGGCATATACATACGCATTCCGATAGAAGGGTGCTTGATGTATGTAATCACTAGGACTCCATAATCATGACAAAATACTTCCCGTCAGAGTGGTACCCGAAGTCGAAGAACGAACCTCAGGCAATTGCATGGGCTTGCAGAGGTGCACATGACTCCGGAGCTTGACCAGAAGTTCTAGATAACATTTGATCTGTCATCATGCAGCAGACTAACGCAGCCTCGCGTTTGGATGACCAATGACAACGGGGCGAGGCACTTTAAGTTGAGGGACCTGGTCGGCACATGCTCACGCATTCCGATAGAAGGGTGCTTGATGTATGTAATCATCAGTACTCCATAATCATGACAAAATACATGCTGTCAGATTGGTGCCCGAAGCCGAAGAACGAACCTTCAGCAATTGTATGGGATATAGTATGTACGTAGTCCAGAAGGCTTGCAGAGGTACACATGACTCCGGAGCTTGTCCAAAAGATATCATTTGATCTGCCATCATGCAACAGAGTAGTCTGGACTAATATGCAGTTCGCGGCCTCGTGTTTGAATGACCGATCACGACGGGGTAATACATTTCAAGTTGAGGGACCTAGTCGGCATAGTATAACCTGCAGAGTACCATCACGCGAACGGAGAGACCACGGGGACCTAAAACCAACTTACGCAACCGGCCCAGGGAGCCGAGATACCATTTTACATGTTATTTGAAAGTTGAAACACAGGGAATGCAGAGGACTCACATCGTTGCGAGGGTCAATCCCTGGATGATTCTGGAGGGCCAATATTATGTTTTCGAATGCATCTGTTTGTCGTTTTGGAAGAAGAGGCCTCAGTGATGTAGGCGCCGGAGCCTGTTTCTGTCGCCAATAACCACAGAAAGATGGAAGCACCGCATCGAGCTCCATTAGGATAACACCCTGCAGAAGGTCAACCGGCAAACAATGAGCGCCCAGATACCTATCAGTCTAACCATTGAATGGTAGGTAGGCAAATTCCGAGTTACTGCAACACCCCCGTTCCGAGTCATGATACTATCCTTGGTCGGCGCAGGACGGGGTTTGAATACACATAGCCACGGAAAGATCTGGGGTGACCGGGATGCGGTAAACGAGGGCAGGCAAGGTGGGATCGCCCCCCCAACCTGCGGTGTAACAAATTTGCTCGTAGGCCGGGGTCATGGCAGACCAAAGTTTCGATTTGTTCGGTTCCACCGAGTCAGGTTGTTCCAAATCCCACGGTTCTCTATGCATGGGTGATGACAGATCAAACGTTAACTAGAACTTTTGGTCAAGCTCCGCAGTCATGTGTACCTCTGCAAGCCTTCTGGACTACGTACTCTATCCCATACAATTGCTCGGTCTCAAGGTTCGTTCTTCGGCTTCGGATACCACTCTGACAGGATGTATTTTGTCATGATCTGGAATACATTACATCAAAGAACCGTTCTATCGGAATGCGTATGTATATGCCGACCAGGTCCTCAACTTGAGATGTATCACCCCGTCGTCATTGGCCATTCAAACACGAGGCCGCGAACTGTATATTAGTCTAGGCTACTCTGCTGCATGATGGCAGACCAAACGTTATCTTTTGGTCGCTTCTTGGAGTCATGTGTACCTCTGCATTGAAGCCTTCTGGACTATACTGCTATATCCCATGCAATTTCTCAAGGTTCGTTCTTCGGCTTCGGGCACCACTCTGACAGGATGTATTTTGTCATGATTATCATGAGTACTAATGATTACATCAAGCACCATTCTATCGGAATGATATACTTTGAGTAAACGGAAGCTGACCTTCTCTGCGTGCTTGGTTCCGGTGCCTTACGAGTACTGAACATGTTGACGTATTCAATCCTGCATCCCACACCCCTGATCCTGACAAGATAAATAAACCCAGAGATATCAGGTTAGCCAGCCGTCCTCTAAACTGCTCTGACTACCTCACTCTTTGACGTTCCTCGCCATGCCGGAAACACCTGCTGAAATCGAGTTCAATAAATCCTCCAACTTTAAGCTTCCACCAGAGTGCCAGCCCTGGAAGATTCGAAATGATTACCCCAGCGACTCTGCCGAAAAACCAGCGTGGCTCCATATAGACTTCACGAAGGACGCGAGGGCTTATAGCGAGGCTGTCAAGAACTACATCCTCGAGGGTAACGTAGAGAATAATTTCGTCGCTCAGAACAACAAGGTAAGCCTATTTGAATCGAGTTGCTCCTGTTTGAACAAACAATGATCTTCCACTTCAGGCACGGGACTGGTACCATCCGGTATGGTTGCACTACGGGGATCATGGCCGAGAACCAGTCAGCGGCCTCAAGTTCGCCGCTGAGATTCCACCGAAGTTCATATCAGAGAATCAGAACCGCATCCTACAATGCTGGTTGTGCAGTTACTTCAATGCTCCAGGTCAGTGCTATAACATGGCAATATTTGCCACTCTGCTCTGACATATGATAGCTGCCACGGTTCTGAGTCATTTGTGGGCCGATCCAAACAAGCCCAAGTGGGACAAAAACAATCTCATCAAATTCCCTGAAGGATCCATCATCTTTGAGCATGTTTTCTGCGATGCCACCGAGAAAGAAATCTACACCCTAAAGGGGTCTCCTACAACCAAAGCTAGCATTGCCGTGACGGACTCAGAAGGCCACCCGATTCCTAAAGATCGCAAGGATACAGCCGATGAGCTTCGGCTCATCCAGACTGATTTTGCTGCACGCGACAACCGTTTTCCTGAAGTTGGCTGGGTGTTTGGTACTTTTATACATGACGGTACCGGGGCACATTCTATTGTAAGTGACGTTGAGTTCACATTTGATATAATTCTAAAACTCGAATCTCCAGAGTAAACCGTGGGACAACCTTGTTCCGGTTGGAGTTCAGTGGGGAAATGACCCAACGCTGACTCAACAGGAACATGATGACGGAAAACTGTCCAAGGAGTGTTGGGTCAATGGTTATGCTCTTGATCTGTTCAAGAGCTTGAGAGGAGACAGGCCGTGGTTGGGTTGGCATGGCCGCTTAGATGGGTCAGTCCTTGGCCTATGTCATGTCACGCAGAGGTGCTAAAGAGATTTGATCAGATTGGTTGATGACTTCATGAGCACCTGTACATCCTGCCATGCGACCGCTCAGCTTACCCCCGATGGTAAACACGACAGTTCCAGGTCATGGGTTCAAAACCCTACTCCCAAGAAAATTCCGGACGGGAAGGGGCCCGGGATATGGGTCCAGGAGGACAAGGAAGCGATAAAAACATGGTAAACGAAATATGACTGTTTCCGTCGCCGAGACACTCAAGTTCCACAGGTTCCGGAACGTCAAAGCTGGTGAACCCTTCGATGCAGGTTACCTATCAGCTGATTACAACCGGCACGTCCTATTCGGTTATGAAAACTACCTGAAGTGGAGAGAGACGCACCCCATCGACACCATCACCGCTGCCGCCCCCAGGCCCGGCTATTGACACACCGATCGCTGGCCTATGTACTGGCACTCGTATCCAATGCTTGATTCTCACTTGACTGCCACCACAGTATCGCTCAACATTCGTTGATGTCTTGTGAATTTGTAATTCATGCTTCATTGCTTTTGGCTTCGTTTACCCCTTTGCCACTTTCTTATGCTATCCGGCTCGCTCTGTTCAGCATTTCCTCTCGTGTTGTGTTGTAAGATTTAGCAGATGTCAATGTTGATATGTACAATAAATGAGTAGCGCGATCATGATGAAATGGTTTAGACCTGTAAGTCGAACTGGTCAGACGTTCCAGGCAGGTACCCGGCGGGGTACAGAGTGTGTGGCGATATTGTGGATATTCGTTGGTACAGACACGTTATACTGCAGCGCGGCGCGAGTTTGGGGACATGGATTTGGGGACAGTCGTCTACTGTGCCACACAGCGTTATCGACTATATCTCTTCACAAGGAGCGGAAAAGGTCCGGTCGTCTCTCCAACACTTGAGCTTTTATCGCGGGTGTGCAACGGGATTCGAGTCATGTACGCCAAGACGGTGGTTGTGGAAGGAATCGTGCCGAGTCCCAATAGATTGGAGCGCCGCGATCGACTTTCCCTTCCTTTCTTTTCTTGTTTCTTTTCCTGCCATACGTAGTTCATGCACCGCTCAGTTCATCAGTAGTCGTACATCATACTCAGGCATCGGTCGTGTCAGTGTGTCAGCGGCAAGCCGCAAAACGCGAGAAAGTATTCCGCACATTCAAGCTCATGCTCGAGGGATATCGTCTGCCGATGAACGGAGATGGCGGCTTACTTTTCATAATGAAGTATGTGGATCACTCGCCGTATTCTTCCATTGTACGAGGACACGACGTGCGGACAGAAACCCATCGTTGTTGCGGATGAAAAATCTGCTACACAGTGATACCAAACTCGAGTCATTAGAGCTGGACAAGTGGGTGCTATCGTGGTCTGTACATACTTCCGTATCAAGGAAAGACGTGAACAAATACAACGATAGTGTTGGTGTTTTGGAAGGGAGAAAACCATCACTAAAGATCCAACGATCCGTACTATGACACTTGTGTAAGTTTCCGGATCTGCGGAAAGACGATCCCAACGCTCACTCGGTTAAACGCGTCCTTCAGGTTTCCGGCCGAAACGCTCGGTGCCTTCAGGACCCTCCCCAGCTTTACTCGTCTCCGGACCCTTGTCCTCTGTATATCTCTTCATTCCGCCATACCTTAGCTTCACATCTGGACCATTCGGCACATCCGGCACATCATACGGTTCGTCCTTGCTGACAGTCCGATACTCCTCCGTCCCTGCGCCCGAAGGCGGCTCGTATGCACTCTGTGCGGCGTCTGATGTCGCATCCACCTTGTATATAGGGTTATTTGGTGGAGGTGTGTCGTCGCCGTCCACGAAATAGTTCTCTGGGCTATGTGAGACGGGGTTTGGCGGGTCGCGTTGTTGTCGAGTTATGCGGCTTCCGTGGATAGTGCGGGGAAAAAGCCTGGAACTTTGGCCAGTTGGGGCTGCGGAAAGTCGACGGAATACTGTGGTCGGTAACATGGTGTACTGCTAAAGCGTTGGGGAAAGTATGAATAGGAGTTGGCTCAGGGATGGAACACCAAATATATTCCAATGGGTTGGAATGACATCATAGCACGCGGCAACTGTTGAGTAGCCAAGTACGACTAGTTATGGTAGATGAAGTACTTGCGCATGTGCAGCTACTCGGTCACTTTCTTCTTCTTATCTTCCACTAGTTCGATGTTTGCCGCAGGGATCCCTTTGAAGACCCCGGTGTTATTCTCGATCAGCTCCTGAACCTCATCAGACACGTCTCCTTGAACGACAATCTCATCTTGCCCTTGTACGTTTTTCGTAACCGATGCGCCTGTTGCAAATTTCTGGGCCAGGAACTTGGCTGCCTTCTTCAACTCGATATCTATCACACACACGGCGTGCGTATCAGCAATGCTGTCGTTCGTACAGGCACGAGCAACCCACCAAATGCTTCAAGGCCATGGATAGCCGTGACAAACTTTCGCTTGTTCCGCTCGATGCGTTTGATCGTGACTTGCGAAGCCTGCCGACATATGGATCAACCATTCAGTTCAAAAATGGTGGACTTGAAAGCCCACCATCTTTTTCTTAAGCGCAGCATCCGCCTTGGCCTCTGCCTTTGCTTCTTTCTTTGCAACATCCTTCTCGAGCTTGGCCTGAGCCTCCAAGCTGAGCGTGCCGAGCTTCGACTGGAGAGCCTCTGATTGGTACGATCGTCAAGGGCTTGATTGTGTGATGAAGCAGGGATCACTCACCATTCGAGTAGTACTTCTCGAATAGCTGTGGTTGAGCCTCATGTAACCATTCCTTGCACCTGGTCAAACTCGACCCAAATTCACAGTACTCCGGAGGAAAGGTGCAAACTATGTCGAGGAAAGTATTTTCAGGCGGAAGATATTGGGGGAGGAAAATGTCATACTTTCGCAATAGAGGACCTGCACAGGCTGGATAGCTTGAGGTTCCTCCTCCTGCTGGTCAGTCGAAGACATTGATTAGATCGCGACCACGTGATCCTCTCATTCTCCGAAATGACCAAATATTATCAAATCAAATCAAATTACTTTTAGTCACCTACATCTCGAAGCAAATCATACTATCATCGTGCTGCAGACTCATTATCAAGATACGTATCTATCCGACCTTTGACTTGCACTGTTGAGCTGTTGCGTCGCCAGCGTTTTCACCCCTATTGTTCTCTTGTGATTAGGATATTGATTCCGGTCTGCGTACGTTTCTTGCTCCGGCTGTCCTACCTTGGATGATCGATTGATCCATTGCATGTCTCGTTGACGTTTTATAGCCCACGTTCAAAATAGCGGATGTAATTTGCGCTCTAGAACTCGAAGCCAGCTCCAGAAATGAGATCACGCCGCTCCTCTATGGTAGCTTGGCAAATTGCGCCAACCAAAGTGAGCACAGAGGCGATAAATATGCCTGGTTTCCGTCTCGATCGGTCCCCACATGGGCCAGCAGCACAACTGAGTTGACCTTTCCTGCACAAAGATGAACATTTTCTTCCACAAACATCAGAATTGAGACTCACCTATCACATACAGTGCAACGAGGGAATCTTCGTTGCTGCAATGTTGATCCCGAATTGGGACCAAGTCGAAAATCGGCATCGAGACACCATAGCTGAACATAGTTATGTTACGAGTAGACGTGACAAGAGCTTCAAGATCGTTCGTGACCAGAATTGTGGAAGCTCCAGGAGCAGGGCCGTGGCCGTACGTGGGTTGCGACGGGCATGCTGGTCGTGTTTGGTGACGTTGGCGTCTCTTCGTAGCGGACTGCTAGGTCTCTCATTGGCTCAAAATGGCAACGAGAAGACGAAGGCTCTCGGGTGTTCATTTCAAGCACAGGACGGAGTCTCATGAGACGTCGATCAGCAAGGCCGCCACGGGGAGCCAGCGCCCTCGATAATCAATGCCAACTCTGCATCTATAAGCCTGGACAGTCAGAATGCTTGACACGGGGACAAAAATTGACAGACATCACCTTCTCAAGGCAGTCTGTACGCCGGTTCCACGCCAGCACATTAATGTTTTAGATTGACACTCGAAACATGAAGGGAGGAGTAGGTTATAGATGGAAACGCCATTCAGCCGAGAATTCTCAATCTGGAACACGGAAGTGTAAGGAGACGGATTGACAGCCCGTGTCAACCATCATTCGGCACGCCCGATGAACTCAAATTTCCAGCAGGACGAGCAAATCCACGTAATTATAGCGCCATCCATGACGTGGCCTCAGTATGCCCTGGTCCGAAACTCCTCGGTCGAAGAGAATCGCCAGACTCATCAGGGAGCATAGTGAAAGCGGCGAGTAGGCTAAGAAAGCTTACCAGGCGCTGATCAGTGGTTCCCGATAGTGGTCGAGTGCTAATACAGACCGCTAGGCGTTGGTTCTGACCACCAACCGTTTTACTATAAAGCGTCGATTGCCGGCGTCATGAAGGCGTGGGCGCGCAGGAAGATGGACAAATATGGTAAACTGTCAATCGATTTACAGTTTAGGCAGTGATAGCCTTCGCTGCGCCGGGCTGAACAGTGCGGAGTTTCGATTGATTTGAATGTCTTTTTTGTGCACAAATTTACAATCCATGGAGGGTACTACGCCACACTGCCCAAGCGGTCCGAATTCGACTGTGAAAACCGTCACCCATCTCACTACAACAGCCGTGCCAGTGTGTCATGTACTTGATGATTCATACAGCTTTGCTGGCCCCGGCGTGCTCCATGGAGGACGGTCTATAAATGGAGTACGTTGAACAGGTATCTCCCGTGCACTACATCGAAGTGGACAGCGATATCGCGACTCATGCGCAAGGCTCTGTTGATCACCATTCCGGGCATAGCCGTGGCGCAGACATTGCCGCCATATGCCGTTCCAACCTTTACTTCACTCTCCAGCAACACTTGGCCCGATGATGCTGATTGGGCTTCTTTGAACAACTCATTCGGTGGACGCCTTCAAGCTCTCAGGCCGTGGGCGGCTGTTTGCTATACTTCTGACCCTCTCTATAACCCGGAGGAATGTCAGTCGGTCCTTTCGGGATACAGAAACGACACGCAGGCATGTTTTGACATACATATCCCGTGCTGCGCACACTACTGTAATATTGACTACAATCACTCCAGCGCGAAGCAGCTCCCCCGGCGCTTCTCTGGCCGAACTGGGAGGCGTGTAGCTACGACCAAGGCTGTGCTCTGAACTATACTAACCCTCAACCAATAAGTGGCGCAACGTGCTATCAAGGATCAACCCCGCCTTACAGCGTATCGATCCTAGATGCACAAGACGCGAGTATTGTCATCAAGTGGGCAACAGCTCATAATGTCAAACTTACCGTAAGGAATACAGGTTCGTTCACTTTTTTTCCGGCTTGATATGGGCTCTATTCACCGAGGAGGGCTAGGTCATGACTATCAAGGCCGTTCTGCTGCTCCATCCACTCTTCAGGTGAACACTCACTTGTTGGATAATCTCAGCTACGTGCCAGAGTTCGTTCCCCGGGGGTCAAATGCTGCCCCTGTTCCCGCTTTGACTATGGGCGCCGGTGCGCAGATCCACAATAGTAAGCACCCAAGTTCTTTTATGTTGCAGTATCACAATTACGTGTGGTATAGTTTATAATTATGCCACGGCTCGAAACTTTTCTCCGGTCATTGGGGTTTGTTTGACTGTTGGAGCTGGTGAGTAAACCCCTAAGCTTCTCGGGCTCGTCATTCACTCACGAACGTAGCTGGGGGGTACCTCCAAGGAGGTGGACATGGCATGTAAGCCAGACATCTTTTTGCGCGAGACACATTTTCTTGACAGTCTTGGCTTCGGTATAGCTTAACACCTGCGTATGGGCTCGCTGTAAGATGCCATTTGAGACCCTTGAATCCGGCCAAGCTGACATTTCTGAAAAACAGGTAGACAGCGCTCTCGAGTTCGAGGTAATTTCGCTTGTTCCAGATTTTCTGTTGGGCTTATGTAAACGGCAGGTTATCACTGCAGATGGGGAGATTAGAGTGGCAAACGAAGCTCAGAATTCTGACTTGTTTTGGGCTCTTAGGGGAGGGGGGGCAGGTAGCTGGGGTATTGTCAGTGCGTACCAATCCATATCGCCCCCACGCTGTTGCCCTGATTCTTGTAGCCTCCGCCACTATACGGGTATACCCTCCGGTTGCGATCGGGGCTTCTCTCCTTACCATCATGCCCACGGCATCCCAAAATCTGACTACTCTTGGTATTGAATTTATTAGCCTTGTGGCCAAATATCAGAGCTGGTGGAGCAACATGGGTATTTCGAGCAGCTTCATCCTTTTTCAGGACCAATACTTGCTTGTATGTCTTCTTACTGTTTGCTCGTCCGTCCCTGCGCGAATCACCACCAGTCCCTTTATTGGCCTGTAAGCACTGCTAATTTACCCGACCTCTACGCTTTCTTCGAAGAGCTCAAGGGTCTCTCGTCAAACTATACGGTGGCCTCAAACACTACGTCAGCGTCAATGTTCCCCACGGTCAGCGCCGCCATCGAACAAAACCTCGGTCCTTTCTTTGACGCTCTCAACCTTTACGGCGCATCGAGTCAACTCGCCAGCCGCCTCGTCCCCCAATCTTACATCGACCCTTCTGATCCCTCCTCAATCACAGCTGTTGCCGAGGCAATCTGGAGCGGACTGCAGATCATTAGCAGACCACATCAGTCAAACGCAACAGGCCTACTTGGCACCGGTGCAGTCTTCCTCTTGGGAGACATGCCCGTTGCGACGTCCAAGCTGGTAAACAAGACCGGCGCGAACCCAGGACTGTACGCAGCCGCTTGGCATGTCGTGTACTCTGCGTGAGTACTTGACACTTTCCCCTGAGTTATCGACGGCGGGAGGGGGGAGGCAAGACTGATTTGAACAAAGCTGATCGCTTTGTAGGTCATGGACGCTCGGGCTCGACGCTACGACGAAGGCGGAGGTCGTAAGGGCCATTTACGATGCTGTCTCGCCGTTGACCGCTTTGGGGATCAAGAGTAGCTACCAAAACGAAGGAGACGCGTTCGAAGCTGAGTGGCAAGAAGGTACGTGACTGACGACCTTGTTTTTTTTTCCTTCTCGAAGAGAATTTAGTGACATACTTACTGGTCATTCCAGCGTTCTTCGGGTACAAGTATGCGAAACTGTCCTCCATCAAGCAGAAATATGACCCCCAAAACTGTGAGTTCATACCTGGCTTGCTTCAAGACAGGAGCATTAACCAATGGTGACAGTCTTCACGTCATACAAGGTAAATATGTCCCTGTTCCCCACCAAATGATGCGCTCAAGTATATTCATAATGTCGTCTAGGGTGTCGCCTCCGCGACAAATCTCAGTGCTTACCAGTGTTATGCTGACAAGCAGAGCGAGCTCCTTTAGAAAGCGTGAACAGGTCAAAGACGCACATACACTGGTCTATCCGAAAAGTTCGTCTCGAGACGAGGATGCTGCCTTGATTGTAACTATTCGAAATAGCACAGTTTACACGTGGGAGAGAGTTAAGGAATGGAATGGATGTGCTGTCGTCGACATAATTGTCTGCGTCTGGGAACCTACTTGGCGTCACTCAAAGTCCATTTGCATCGGATCATCCCCCTCAATATGCTCTGCCCCACTTGACGTTGGTTTACTCTCGACGTTGAGCGGTGATGTGTTGGGCGGCAGTTCCTGCGGTGCCTGGTCAAGCGAAGGGTGCTGCGGTGATGGTGGTGAAGGGGGTGAAGGCGTGCGCTGCGCTGGTCGCTTCTTTTTGGATCGCGCCGAGGGGTTAAAAAAGCCACATTTTGGGCAAACATATTCTGTCCGAATGATAGTCAACAGACGGCACATCGCAACCATGCAAGGGGACTGACGCGTATCCTCCCATACGTTTTCTTTAACAAGACCGTTATGGGCAAAACACTCCTGACAGATGAGTGCATAGCGTGAAGCAGTGACAGTCGCGGATTGCTCGTCATCATCGCCCAGAATCGCATCCGCAAGCTTGTCAGACCAGTGTTTACGTGCTGCTTGAATGGGCTGAGGAGTTGCTAGATGAGCTAGTGTGTCAGTATAGCAAGCGACTGTTAAACAGCAGTACACACGGGAAAGTTGCAACACAGGACCTCGAACCTGTCCATTGGACGTTTGCAAACGTTGCTGCTGAGGAGGCCGAGGAGACAGCTGTGGCGCAAGTGGGGTCTGGGGCACGGAAGAAAGGGGAACGTTTCGCCTCCGCAGGGGTGTGGCCCCTAGATTAAGTGGTGACGGTTCGTCGTACATCTCGATGAGATTTCGCGTGTTGTAATAGTTCGTTTTCTTCTTTATCTCTTCTACCGTGTCACGTTGCTTCTTGAGCACCTCCATGAGCGTCTTTTCTGAGCGTGAGGAGTGAGTGACGGTCAGAGGATAAGTGGACAATAAGGACAAACGGACCTTCGCGGTTGCCCTTCCACGAGTACCATATCTGCATCATCCTCCGCGCAAACAAGATTCTATAAGGTCCAGATATGAGTCTGCTACCAAGTGAAGAATGTCCATGAATGCCACATACAAAATAGGTCCCACAACCATCCCTGCTGTCCCGGATTTCGATTCATGCCACGCCGACGGCAACGTCCGCGTATACCACAGACTGACATAGGCAAACCAGATGAAAAACGTCCCGAGTGTGAACTGTAGCGTTGTGCGTCGTTCGCGCAGGCGGATCTCAGCGAGACGCGTCTGACGCTCCTGCACGTCTGCCGCGAGTCCAGAAAGGATTGTTTCATAATTCTCAGAATTTCGCTGTCGAACACGTTGCTTTTAAGTTGTGAAACTTGGGATGTAGTAATTGCTGACCTTTCGAAACCAGCGCGTGAGGAACGACATCGCGGGATCCAGTGAGGAGAGAGAGGGATGAGCCGCAACGTTACTGGCACAAATTTAGATACCGAGGTCAACACAGCCACTACATGGAGGGTGTGGACTTCAAAAACCACGGACTAGTCGTACTCCATATCCTTTGCCAAGGCACGTAATACTTTGACCACCGCGCGTGAGCAGCAAAAATCTCAATCTAATAGCTACCAGACCCTACTACTACAAGAGTGCATGCAAGTCCGCTCCCAAATTAAAATTATACTCCCTCCAGAACTGGAGGCCATGTCAGGTTGCAGAGAACCCAAGTCCCAACATGATTTGCCTATCACCCACGCAGTTGCAGCACTGGATATCCCCAGAAGTGCAAACAAGAAAAGAGGGAAAGCTCGAGCAAACATGGTGTATGATAGTTCAGAGACCTGATACTAAAGAATGTTGTCAAGTACGAGGGCCAGATCTGGCTCAAACTTTGATCAGACCTGTTACGCAGAGTTAGTGAATATAGTGCCAGAAATATGACACTGAGTCGAGTTTACGTCGAGCCAGGGTCGACACTGTTCGTTGTTCGCCTCGTCGTTGGCAGGTGAGTCAGCTCAGCAATTGCGCTAGTTACCCCCACCAGGCTCTTCAAAATCAAACACGACGACCGCTGAACGTTTGAACGAGGGCTCGAAGCCTCCGAGTGCGAGTTCACCAAATTTGGGTGGATTAGATAATCTTGCCGTCCATGATTGATTAGACAAGACCGACATCGATCAGTCATCTTGTCTTTCTTCATTTTTCAGGGATGCCGCCCTCAGCATCAAAGCAGAAGCGACTCGCAGAGAAGGCTGCAAAGCAGGCAGCAAGGCAACAGAACGATACTACAACGTCTTTCTCGACACCTACGGGCTCAATTATTGGCAGCGCCGTGAATACTCCACTCACCAGTGTCTCCGCTGCAAACAGCACCGATGACCTGATTTCTATGGCAAAACTTCAGATCGCGACGGAGAGGTACGTATTTTGCATAACCATTAGATCTTGACTGAACGTAGCGTAGGAGTGCTGCTGGAGTCCTTGTCTCTGATCCAAAAAGTCGAGATATCAAAATCGATTCTTACACACTTTCCTTCCACGGCCGCCTGCTCGTCGAGGGTGCCCAGATATCTCTTAATTACGGACAGCGGTACGGTCTTTTGGGCGAGAATGGATCTGGAAAGGTTCGTTTACCCATCTCTGTTGCGTGACGATTGTTCATGGTGTTACAGTCAACATTCCTTAATTCAATGGCGGAGCGCGACATTGAGATTCCTCAGCACATCGATATTTATCTCGTAAGCGGAGAAGCTGAACCATCCGAGGTGAACGCGCTCGATTTCATCATTGCCTCTGCAAAAGAGAAGGTTACCAAACTCGAAAAGCGGATCGAAGACCTATCCGTCGCTGACGACGTGGATGAGGCAGCCCTCGATGCCGCATATGAAGAGCTCGAAGAATTGGATCCGAGCACGTTTGAAGTGAAGGCAGGAAGCATTCTCCACGGTCTGGGTTTCAGTCAAGCAATGATGCAGAAGCCGACCAAAGATATGAGTGGTGGTTGGCGAATGAGAGTGGCCCTCGCCCGAGCTCTGTTCGTGAAACCACATCTACTGCTACTTGACGAACCGACGAACCACCTCGACCTGGGTGCAGTCGTCTGGCTGGAGGCCTACCTGTCCACATATAACCACATCCTCGTTATCACGTCCCATTCGCAAGATTTCATGGACTCTGTATGTACGAATATCATGGACCTGACGATGAAGAAAAAGCTTGTGTACTACACGGGTAATTATTCGACTTACGTTCGCACAAAGAAGGAGAACGAGGTGAACCAGATGAAAGCGTACCACAAGCAACAAGAGGAAATCGCCCACATCAAAAAGTAAGGAGGTAATCGGATTTCCGATAACCCTCTGACAAACTTCATCCAGATTCATTGCGTCAGCCGGTACATACGCCAACCTTGTGAAACAAGCCAAATCAAAACAAAAGATCATCGACAAAATGGAAGCCGCAGGTCTTATAGAGAAGGTTGAGACCCCACGGCCCTTGCACTTCCACTTTGAAGATATCCGCAAGCTCCCACCTCCTATCATTGCCTTTAATGATGTCGCTTTCTCGTACTCGGGAAAACGTCAGGATTTCCTGTACGAGCATCTGTCATTCGGTATTGAGTGAGTAGCAACCTGCGATCTACGTGGAGATTTGTCTCTCAAATTACGTTGTGACCTACAGCATGGACTCTCGCATCGCCATCCTTGGTGCAAATGGTGCAGGAAAGTCTACTCTTCTCAACCTTATTACCGACGTACTCCAACCGTGCGAGGGAACGATCTCTAAGCATGCCGCTCTAAAACTAGCGAAATACTCGCAACACTCCGCAGATCAACTTCCATACGATAAATCGCCAATCGAATACTTCCAAACCCTATTTGCTGAGAAATATCCTGAGAAAGACGGACAGGCGAGTCTACCCGCCCTCCTAACTACGCACTTATCTCACGTCACTTCCCCATACAGGCATGGCGACAGCAGCTCGGCAGATTTGGTCTCTCTGGTGCACATCAAATTTCTCCTATCAGACAACTGTCAGACGGTCTGCGGAATCGGTAAGAATGCTGATCTCCGAGGGGGACTGAATCGAAGCTGATCCATTAAACCAGTGTTGTATTCGCTCAGCTATCTATGGAGCACCCACACGTACTTCTGCTAGGTACGTGGCACTATCATTTCGGCAAAAATTTGACGCCAACGCCGCCCGACAGACGAACCCACAAACCATTTGGATATGGGTTCTATTGATGCCCTGGCTCTTGCCATCAAAGATTTTGAAGGTGGTGTCGTGATCGTTTCCCATGATTTCCGTGCGTACTTCATTGCTTGTTCTTCGTTCTGAGTAAATGTTTTTCATTTCATAACCAGGTCTCATTTCGCAAGTCGCCGAAGATCTTTGGGAAGTCAAGGACAAAACTGTTCGCAACCTCACAAAGGAGGATATCACGATTGTTGATTTCAAGAAGAACCTAGTCCGACAGAGTAAGTGTCTTCGGCGACTCGCACGCGTGCATACCCGACATTTTTCTGTAGGCCAAGCAGCGCTCGAGAAAGCGAAGCTCATCGGCAAGAATACAGCAAAGGGAAAGACATGATCAACGAATCAGTCTCCTAAAACATCCACCTCCGACGCTCCACATCGCGATCTTCCCTTAGATTCAAGATTGTACACGTTCGTTGCATGCATGCGAACATTCCCGTCCTCCATGTAGCTTCAAAAATGTCACAATCAATTCCCTCTACCGTGAGCCGTGAGATTGTGAGATTGTGCTTGTTCCGATGGGTGGATCGACCCAGAAGATCTCTCTAGCCCGTTTACACAAAAGCAAGAGTGGGTTCTCCGAGGTCTGATGCGCACGACGACTCTGAATGGAGAGAAACGCGCTCACCACGAGGCGACGTCCTAGTAATGAACCTAACTCAGTCATCGGGATGACTGAATTCCAGAGAGCGGCACTTACAGTACATAAGTATGTCCTCTTGATCCATAATAACGGACCGCATCTTCGCCTTCCGCGCGCCTCGGCAATCGAATCGGAAATGCGAAAGCCTGCCGGTCAGTGGTCACACGACTTGGTGTTAACGTTGACCGTTGACCCCAAAAACCTGCCCGGGTTGGGAAGGGGGGTGGCGGCGTGGTCTGCCGATCGTGAGTGATAGGTGATAGGTGATAGGTGATAGGTGATAGATCATGAGTGCGGTGCAGTGGCATCGAAATGAGTCAAATGACGTCCTGGCCCTGTGTAGCCAGCCCGCGGTACAGACATACATAGTGGTACAGGCTATCCGAGGTTTTCGCTCGGAGATGGCAGATGTATGCAAACGCGATGAAATGGGTACGGCCCTCACGCCAGGCAGGTCAGGGAACCGTTGTAGCCGGCGTGTGCGTGTGTGTGTGTGTGTCCTTTGAATTCGGTGTTACACGCCAACGCCAACGCCGAACGCCGAATATCGTCAGTTGTCTCCTCGACCCGTGGTACCCGAGCTGCGGCGTTCCCCGTAAAGAAATGGAGGGAGAGGGGGATTCAGTACCACCTGCTCAATAGAAATCTCTTACAGTCTCATACAAAGCACTGGGCTGTTGGCAAGGGTCGCTTCAAACAGCGGATATTTTTTTTTATTAAACATCAAAATAGGTGCCAACGTTGACTCGTGGCATCTTTTGCCCGTGTCCCTCGCAGAAAAATGAGTGTCAAGATCCGTAGTCGAGGAACGTCGAGACCGCATAATTGCCATACCCGAACGAGGACAGCCCATCCCCGTTTGGTTCGAAAGGTTCAAGTGGAACGGTTACAATCGCCACGTCATTTTTGACACGTATAATTTTGTCCACCTGATATCTATACACCTTGCTTCCACCACCACCCTCGGATGATGAGACACGAGCGAGATTACCATTTCAAGCTGACGCAAAACACAGACAATGGGAAACGAGTATCTGGCGCGGGAGATGCCTGGCACCGTAACCAGCGGTCGATTACACACAACACGAGCAGGCGTCGAGAAAATCTTGTGCTGGTTTCCCCGCGTAGACGTGGGACATCGATGTCGTTGCCTAAAACATCATTCGAGTGATGCACAGGTCC